>APFE030532734.1:14332-48736 GCA_000404065.3 Pinus taeda
TAATGTAAAGGAGGTTGCCCCCTCGAAGAGGCTGAATTTTAAGGCATTGATCTATCTTTTCTATCTTTTTCTTGAGTTGGTTTCATAACAAGTTGGCACTGAAAGAAAAGCTTCGAAAGATCAAGTGTGAGAAGGGTGACTCTATTTCTACATGCTTAAACAAGCTCACCACCTGCAGAGATGAGCTTGCAAGCGTAGGAGTCACTACAGATGATGAAGATATGGTGAGTCTAGCAGTCCTTGGCCTTCCTAAGAGCTGGCATAGCTACCAGGACTTGGTTAATGGAAGGGAGAAACTGCCAGATTGGGAATGACTATGGTCGGATTTGATGCAGGAGGAGATCAGACGGAGCACCAGAGACAGTTCTTCATCCATGGAGGATGAGGAGAACTGTGCCTTAGCGAGTAAGGCGAAGAAGTGGAAGGAGAAGGTTTCTCTTTCCGAATCTAGTTCTTCCAATGATGGGAAGAAGGTCGACAAATCGAAAGTGCGATGCTTTTATTGTCATGAGGTGGGCCATTATGTTGCAAATTGTCCATGGAGGAAATCCAAGAAGGGATCCGGGGAAGGATCTGAAGGCGAGGCACTTGCTTCATAATTTGAGTTGGATTTCATACTCTTCGCATGCATGGTTTCATCCATGGTGGGAAGTGGTTGGTTTCTTGATAGTGGAGCTTCTTTCCACATGACCGGCGACAAGAGTTTGTTCAGTACTTTGGAGGAGAAAGATCTCCAAATACTCATAGCGATGGATAATAATGAGAAGTATAGTGTCTCAGGTGTAGGCACGGTTATTTTTCAGAGGGAGCATGGATCTCGCCTTACCTTGACCGATGTCAAGTATGAACCAGATTTGAAGAGAAACTTGGTGTCGATCGTGATGTTGGAAGACAGAGGCTATGATGTAGTCTTCAGTAAGGGAAAGGTTTTCCTTAGAGACATCATCACTAGACAAGTGAACCAAATTGGTTCATGGGTCAAGAACTTGTATGCTCTTGAGGTTCAAGATGCATGCAAAGCCTTGAGTAGCAAGGCAACTGATGGAGACTTGGTGGTTGAGAGGGAGGGTATATTACCTCTCAACATGTAGAATCAGAATAAGTCTCAGATGATTGTGGAGGAGCCACGATTAGTGTAGCAGCTTCAGGAGGTTGTGGAGCAACCACAACAGGGGAAGCTGAGTGGAGATTGAGTAGAGACATCTACTCGTGCAAAGACCTCCAGTAGGGGGAAACTTCGAGCTAGGTGGGCAGAGGGATCACATGCAACCATACCTTCAGGTAGGAGGTGGGGTGATGTGGATTGATTGTCCCAAGGAGGAGGGGCAGGATCCTTGAGGTACCCAACCTCTTGGATGAGACCTTGCTACAGGAACCCCAATGTGGAGTAGCAAGAACTGACTAATTGGGTAGAGACAGATGCGGATGGAGCGGCAGAGAGAGCGACAGTGCAGGGAATCTCAGGACAGTGTATAGCTAGCAGGCTGCAGCAATACGAGAGGCATAAGCGTTTTGCATAGTGCTAGGTGGCACAGAGAGGTGTGCAATGGTGCGAGATGCATGGAGATGTTGCAGTAGTGCAGATTTCAGAGAGGGAGCGCTTGTCAGCAACAGGTAGAGCTTCAGCATCAGAGTATGTTCCTAGCCCAACAAAGAGGTCAGTTGGGAGTTTTTTGTTCCAAGTGTTGTTGGAGCAAGTGGATCAAGAAAATGTGTTGCATGCAGAACATTCCAGAGTTACAGGATCAGGTTCGAGAGAGAGCCTTTCTTGTTGAGAGGGAGTGTTGAAAAATGTGCAACAAAAAATGTTAAATTTAGAATGTACGAAAAATAGACCTCTAAAAATAGCATGTCTAAAAAAAGCAGTTTGGCCAGTGAGGTCATTGGCCACATTGGGTGAGAGGTGAAACTGCTAAAAATAGAAAGTTCTAAAAATAGCATTTCTAGGTCCCTTCCTATTTATAGCGGTCCCTGGTCTATTTCTAGGAAGTAAATTTGAATTTGGTCTTACCAACAGTTTGGAATATTAATTAATTAATTCTCCATGAGTTAATTAGTTAAGGAAAAGCATACTTGAAGCCTTTGTGGGCATGCACATGAGTTTCCTCCACTGATTGAGGGAATAAGTATGAGTTCTATAATGAGGGAATCAATTGAATTAGTTCTAACTAGTTAAGTCCAGTTAGATTATTTTAACAAGTTGTTAAAATAATAAAATATAGTTTGTTAATGCTTGCATGCATGTGACAACTATTATTTTAGATAACTGAGAATTCACTCATGGATAACTGTTGCATGTCAGTTCTATCAGAGACCCAGTTGAGACAGATGTGGACAGTGTACTATCATATGCTTAACTATTTCTAGTAAGTAGTTTTTGCATGGTTGAGGAACTAGTGTTCTCAAGGAATACGTAGTTGGACCATTGGTTGTTTTTGGTATGTTGGAATTAATAGCATGTGCTTTTTCTATTATTTCCTAAGGAAACTACGTAAGGACCATAGGGAAATCTTATATAATCAGGCCTTGGGTGGTTCATGAGACATATCTTCATATCTTCTGATTGAAGATCATTAGAGTACATAGAGAGCAGGATAGCTATTGAGTTGATTATTTTTGTATGTTAAGAGGTTTTCCACTTGATTGATAATACATGGTTGGGGTTTTATGCTTGTGCTTTCCCCTGGATATATCTTGTGTTATGTGTGATTACTTCTCTTGATCAGTTATGCATGTTTCTACTTGATGTTGCTCGTGAATTCGATTATGCTTCCGCTTAATTTTTTGTAGAAGTAGAACAAGTATTATGCTTTAGGACATTGCATATATCAATTTGTTCTACAGGTGGGAAAGTGGATGCATTCTCCAGCAAGTGAAGCAGTGGTGGAGTTTCTATAATAAGTCTCTAGGTGGGAGATTGTTGAGTGTGGAGTCTGATTATCTTCTTGATTATTCGAATTCAAGCTTCTATGATCCATAACTTGTTACTTTAAGAAGATTTTTAGAAAAAATCACATTGAAAATAATTGGTCGACATGTTTCGAACCAGCTAGTGTGGTTCATCTTGTCCTGAAGATGAACCACATTGGCTGGTTCAAAACACGTCAACCAATTATTTTCAATGTGATTTGTTCTGAAAATCTTCTTAAATTAACAAATATCTTCTTGATTATTCAGAGGTATTTTTTCAATCGTGTTGGATCCATGTTCCTAACAGGGCGGAAACGTTGCCTATTTAATCCCCATTAGGGGGGGTATAGGGGGGGCTACAACAACTTTTATGAGCCCCCTAGTGGGGGTCCGGGGGCAGCATCCCCGAAGCTAAAAATAATTGAAAAATTGCCTCGTAAAACATTTTAATGTCGTAGTCAATCTAGGTCGTTCATTAGGTGGATGATCTAATAGCAAAAGTTATGTTAATTTAGGGTTTTTTGTCTTAGACGGCACTCCCTCGGTTTATATGAGGGAATTGTATTGCAAATATGAATTATTATTCTAAGCGAAAGAGAGAGGAGACTGTGTGAGAGCACAGAGGAAATTACAGTGGATCTATTGTAGGCTGTATCTCTTCATTTTGATGGATAATATAAAAGGAATGACTAATTGTTTCTCTATGGACGTATCCCAAATTGGGTGAACCACATATATTTTTGTCTCTCTTGTTTTATGCATTTTTGTATATGTTTCTGCAATATTTTGTGCATTTCATTGCTCTGTTAATTAATTTCTAACACAACTTGTTCCCTACTCTTGGAATCATGATTTCTCGCTCTTCACTAATACAATGCTTGTTCCCTCCACCTAGAGCCCTTCCCCCCTAATTTACTAAAGCTCAATTTTGACAGTGCTTCAAAAGTTAACCCAAACAAGGAGATCTATGGAGGTATCTTCAAGGATCATTTGGGATCCCCTATCTACATTTTTTAGGCTTTATGGGATATTAAAATAGCAATGCAACAAAATTGAAACCTTTGGAAGGGGGACTATTAATTTCTAAGACTCGAGGTTACACCAAATTTATGGAGGGATATTCTCAACTCATTATAAACATGATTCACAAGATCTTACATTGCACCCAGATTAGCAAAATATCTTGCAAATGGAGACTTGAAAGCCTACTAATTTGAGTAGCATTTCTCCTTCCATTCTAGTGATCATCCCTACTCACATCAGAAGAACTAGAAATAAAATTGTAGATAAGTTAGTCAATCAGTGATGTGTCTCATCAACTTCGCAAATCTCCTCTTCATGGAAATCCTTTAAAGGCTCTTCCCTCGAATAAGAATGTTGGGCCATAGTTAAGTAGGACAAGTCTTATTGACCAATTTCTTTTTATCTTATTCTTTCATGCTCAGTATATATATCTCTCAGTCCATAATTACCCTTGTGGCCCAATTTTTAGTTTTTAGATTTTGGTTTTTATGTCAACAAGTAAAAATATGTCCTCTACTCTTCTGAAAAGATTAAGATTATGGGTCTGTTCTAATATTTCAAGTGACAAATCAGCCTAGAACTCCATGACTTAAATGCACTTCATGTTTTCAGGGAATGCAAAATATTTACCCCATAAAAAATAAAAAATAAAAATAAAAAACATAATATAATATAATATAAGATAGTACTAATTACCATGGATGAGTCAAAATATTATACTAATTAAATATTATGATAATATGTCAATATTAATGACAAATATTGAATTGGCAATAGGAAAGAAATAAAGGAAAAAGAAAAGAAAAATAGAAAAATTAAAAATTAAAAGGAAATAAAACTAAAAGAAATTAAAATTAAATTATAGCTAATGGAAAAAAGCTTTACCAATTGTAAAGAATTTTTGAGAGCATTATATGTGTGTATTATTTATTTTTAACTACACAATATTAATAACTAATATATATGGAATAGTGTGAATACATCTAATTATTACAATGGTGTCAATACCCAACCTATAATTGAAAACTATTCATATGAACTTGCTTTTATTTAAATCTCCTTTTGCTTTAATTATCACTGAACTAGTAGAGATCCATGTTAACTTCGGATTTATCCAGCACCGAGAAGGATCAAATGTCTTGAGGTGCAAACCTATTTTAAAATATAAAACTTGAAAAGGGATCTGCACCTCAAGAAATTTGATCCCTTTCAACCCTTAATAGATATGAGGTTAACATGGATCTATGATGGTTATGTGTGTGTGGGGGGGATGGAAAAAATTTACGCATCTCCTTGATCTTGAAAAATACTCTAATAAAATATTTTAACTATGCAAATATTTTATTTTCATTTGTTTTATATAATATATACATAGTCTCTCTCTCTAAATAGATAATTTTAAAATGTTATATAAAATGTTTTTTGTAATTAAAATGTTTTTAAAATGTTATATGTGAATTCTATATTAATTATTAAGGAATTACAAACTTCTCTCATACCCTGAATTAGAAAGGACCTTTAAGTGGAGTAAAATCCCCCTCCCCCAGCCCCACAGGCACAAATATAAGATAGAAAAACTTGCATATTGAAATATTTCATTTATAACTTGTTCGGAATCATAATTGTCGCTAGACCAAAACCCGCAGGTGTTAGTCAACGATCTCATCGCCAGATATAATGATCCACGAGATGCAGTTAGTCCATGTAATGAAACACACAAGGAGCGTTGGTCTATCCAATGTCCAACAATCTCCCCCCAACTGATTTGAATTGGATCCATGAAGAAAAATCAAAGCACCGTGACTGTATCAGATCGGGACAAACTTCGAATTCAAGAACACAGAGCGATCAGAAACACCTCTGAACAAAGGCAATTGGTAGCCAGCGTGGAACGATGAGAACCTCGGTCAAAGCGCGCTAACCGAGGCCAATAGAGACTGCGCAAGAGGCGAAACTAGCACCTGGGAAGCCCGGATCAGGAAAAGGAGGTTGTTTCTAATGCGCAATTAGCGCTAATCGCACATCGCTGGGAAAAACCCCTCGAGAAGGAAAGGCCCCGAGCGCTCGATCACATGGAAGCTGGGAGAATCGTGGGGAAAAGCGCTAAAGGCTAAAGTCAGGACCCGCGCTCCAAAACTGGTGGTATTTATCGGAGGCACCCTTGGGCGGTAAGCGGATTTGGAGAAAAACGAGCGATTCCACTCAGCGCCCAATGCATGGCATGAGGAGGAGAGAAAAAATCGCCGCTCATCGCGCGCTAACAGTCAAGTAAGTCAACCGCGCGAAATGAGCGAATGACTTTGGATCTGGGGGCTCCAAATCTAACGGCTGAGAATGCGCCCGATGAAAGAACTGGATCTGACAAGGGATTTAGCCACGACAGAAAGAATTTTGACATTCGATTTGACCACTGAGTTGGCAGATGACTCATTCCACACTGTAACGGGAGAAAAACCGAACCGACAAGGAAACGTTGGTGCAGTTCGCAAGAGGACAAGTGGCCATCGCTTATGAGTCGTTGATGATGATGCCAAGACATGGAATTCCAAGCGAGCAGCAGCAGGCGACCCGACGGAGGAAGAAGAGGAAGCGAACAGTCATGAGATCGATTAGCTTTAAATCCAAGAAAAGAGATAGGAAAGAGAAGAAGACAAAGACAGAGAAAGGAATAGACAGTGAAGCAATGAGCAGAAAAGGCAAAGAGTCGAGTTGACCTGCAGCATAAGGCAGCATCGACCAATCCCTGAGAGGATCTATCAGGAATCGAGCACCACATTGGGCTCCTCCCATTAAGACCAAAAAGGTCAAGTTCTGGTAAGGAAAAGATTCTGTGTACTCTAGTGGCTTAGGGGATCCAAGAACAACCCTACCAAACATTTTTTTGTTCAGGAAACTCAATTTGAGCTCCTCATTGTAATTCTTTGCTTTAAAGACACAATAAAAGAAGGCCACCACTGAAAGATGGACTGGAGACGTAGCCCCGGAGGATAGGGTGAACTCCTTATTAATTGTTGTGCTCTTGTATTTGCTTACTGTGTTTCTCTATTGTTTTCCATATTTCCAGTGTCTGTGTATTTCGCAATCTGATCGATCTGTTGCCTAAAATCACATAGACACTCACCAGCACATGAGTCTATAATACCTTCATTCAAAAGTTAATTAGTTGAGGTCACTCATAGGGTTATTATCAGATCAAGTGGTATCAGAGCTCTAGGCTGTAAGGTTAAACAAACTTGTGTTGGTTTAGCTGTTGAATGCTCACTAGATCAAAGCTCAAATTAGGAGAAGGTGAGTTGGTCGAAACTAATCCTGAAATTGGGAGAGTCTATCCTCGGAAGACAATGTTAGAGGAAGGTCCTATGGGTCCAGACCCTCAATTCATAGAAAGTTTCCTAGCCATAAAGTCCATGGTAGAAGAAATGTATAAGGACTTTAGAAAACACAAGGATAAGAATTCTGAAGCATCTACTAATAATTCTACTCAATCTATTATTGATGAAGAAAATGAGAGAAAAAGACATGAGCTTTTCCATATTCGAGTTGTTTCCAAACATCAAAAGATTAATACTTTGTTCAATAGTGGCTCACAAGTAAATTTGATTTTTGAAGCAATTGTAAAGAAATTGGGATTAGCAACTACGCCTCACAAGAAACCATACCCATTAGGATGGTTGAATGATAAAGCACAACTACAAGTGACTAAACAGTGCAAACTCAAGTTTTCTTTTGGGTCAGCATTTATAGATGAGTTTGAGTTAGACATAGTCCGTCTGGATATATGTGGAATTGTTTTAGGAGGTCCTTACTTGTATGATAGGAAAACTATTTTCTATAGAGATGAAAACGAGTATCTGCTTGTTAAAGATGGAATCGAATACTTTGTAAGAGCTCATAAGCTCAAGAATAATTATACTCTCATAAACTCAGGGCAGATTAAAAGAATGATAAATTCATGCAAACAATTCTTACTGGTGGTTATAAAGGAAAAGAAACCTGATAAAACCAATGTATTTGAGGGCTGTAATGCTAAACAGCAAGTTGATTTAGGAAAGGTTGTTTCAGATTATGGTATCTTGTTTCAAGAACCTAAAGGTCTGCCACCCAAAAAGGAAATAGTACATGATATTATTTTGCAGCAAGATGCTCCTTTGCCTACCATTTGAATGTACAAGTTGTCTGCTTTTGAGAACGCTGAAATCAAGAAGTAGGTGCATGAATTTCTTGAGAAGGCGTTCATCAGGCCTAGCACATCACCATGTGGGTCACCAATCGTTTTGGTGAGAAAGAAAGGTGGCTCGTGGAGAATGTGCATTGATTACTTAGCACTCAATAAGATAACAATCAAAAATCATTATCCCCTTCCCCGCATAGATGATATTTTAGATCAATTGAAAGAAGTTGTTTATTTCACCGAGCTAGACTTGCACAGTGGATACCATCAAGTTAAAGTTGCAGAACAAGATGCATGGAAGACTGCTTTCAAACAAAGCAGGGATTGTATGAGTGGCTAGTTATGCCTTTTGGCTTAACTAATGCTCCTGCTACTTTCATGAGATTAATGAATGATGTACTCAAACCATTTCTTGATGATTTTGTTATTTTGTATCTGGATGATATTCTAATTTTTAGCAAAACGTGGGAAGAACACTTAAAGCATGTTAAGCAAACACTAGATGTTTTGAAAAGAGAAAAACTTCATGTTAAACTCTTAAAATGTGAATTTGTCAAAACATCTCTAAATTATTTGGGTCATATAGTAGGGGGTGGTGAATTGAAAATAGATCCCTCTAAAGTGGCAATCATTGTAAACTGCTCTAAACCCAAGTCTGCCACAAAAGTGAGAAGCTTCTTAGGGGCAGCGCAATATTGGAGGAAGTTCATTTCTAATGTTTCCTCAATTGCAGCTCCCTTACATGCTTTAACGGGATTGAACAAGGTGTTTCAGTGGGGAGGCAAACACCAGAAAGCCTTCGACACCTTGAAAGAAAATATTAGTACAGAACCTGTACTAGCACTGCCTGATCTGCAAAGACCATTTGAGATGCAAACGGATGCCAACGACTATGCCATGGGAGCAGTGTTGACACAGCACGGTAAACCCATATGTTATCATTCTGAAACTTTTAATCCTATAGTGGTTAACTATCCTACATATGATAAAGAATTGTATGCATTAGTGTAGAGTGTGAAAAAGTGGAAACATTACTTAATGGGCAAGTTGCAGCACTCAAGGCACTACAGATGGATGGGTTTTCTACGGTAGTTTCATTTAGTCATCAGATATAAAAAGGGCATACATAATAAATTTGCAGACATGTTATCTAGACCCATTATAAATGCATCTACTATACTTAAGCATAATTATGTACTACATGAAAGCTATATTGAACAATATGCTCAAGATATAGACTTTAAGGATGTATATGCAACTATGAGTCAAGGCAAACGGGTAGAAGAATTGGATTATCATGTGAAGGACCAACTCTTATACCATTGTGGTAAACTCTGCATTCCACAGACTGAGAGAGTAAAGATAATTAGGGAAGCACACACTTCTCTGATATCAGGTCACTTTGGGGTAAGTAAAACAGTTGCACAGCTACAAAGATTTTGTTATTGGCAAAACATAAATGAGACAGTTTCTAGATATGTAAGAGGGTGTACTATGTGTGCTAAAAGTAAGCCCAACTATGGAAAACTAGGCGTATACACTCCATTACCAGTTCCTTCTCACCCTTGGGAAAGTGTTTCCATGAATTTTGTTGTAGGACTGCCAAAATCTAGAAAAGGTCATGATTATGTATATGTTGTTGTGGATAGGTTCAGCAAAATGTGTATTTTGATACCTTCTAATAAACAGATTATAGCTTAACAAACTGCAAAACTATTCTTTGAACATGTATGGGACCATTTTGGATTACCCACTTCCATTGTATCTGATCGAGACACCCGATTTGTGGGGAAGTTTTGGTCAAGTCTATGGGAACTGATGGACACCAAATTGAAGAAAAACACAGCTTTTCATCTACAAACTGATGGCCAGACAAAAGTAGTTAACAGGACAGTGATCCAGTTACTCAGAGGATATTGCAGCGAACATCCTAAGCTTTGGGATGAACATTTGTGTTATATGCAGCATGCTTACAACAGAGCAAAACATTCTTCTACACAGATATCTCCTTTTGAGACCTGTTTTAGTTTCACACCAAGGTCTCCTTTCGATTTTGTCTTTGGTAAATATACCACAGTTGAGGGACACACTGATGTGGACAGGGAAACTAAGTTTATTGAACAAATCCAGGAGATCCACTAGGCAGTACAGGAACAGCTGGAAAAGAGCCAAGCCAAATACAAGGCAAGGCATGACAAGCATTGGATGGAGCATAGTTTCCAAGTTGGTGACCAAATTTGGTTGTATATCAGCAAGGACAAGATGCAAGGTGAAGGTAAAAAGCTGAAGCCTATCGGGTATGGACCTTTCAAAATACTTTAGAAGATTGGTGAAAAAAAATTTCACCTTAATCTACCAGCTTACATGCACATCTACTCAGTCGTAAATGCAGATTGCTTGAGATTGTTTGAACCCTCACTGATTGAGGATACCGAAGAGCAGAGTCAATTGTCTTCTATTAATGACCTACTACCTGAATATCTTAATTAATTCGAGGAATACATAGTTTTGGACAGGAAGGTGAGGACGACGAGCAAGGGAGATGTTGAGTACCTCAGAATTGAACTCAAGGATTCAAAGCCGAGCAGTGCAAAGTGGATAGAGATTAGACAAGTGAGAAAATTGTACCCTCACTTAGTCGATGCTTGAAAACCAACTTTTGGTGGTCCAAAAGATTTTTGAGTGGGAAGGCCGTGATCTAAATTGGATCCATGAAGAAAAATCAAAGCACCGTGACTGTATCAAATTGGGACAAACTTCGAATTCAAGAGCACAGAGCGATCAAAAAGACCTCTGAACAGTGGCAGTTGGCAGCCAGCGTGGAACAACAAGGACCTTGGTCAAAGCGGGCTGATCAAGGCCCATGGAGACTACGCAGAAGAAAAAACTGGCACTTAGGAAGCCCGTATCGGGAAAAGGAGGGGCAAAACCCCTTCAAGAAAGAAGGGCCATGTTAGCTCTGCTATATAATGATGATTCTCTAAAGGTCGAAAGTGAGTTTGGTCCTTGGTTGTGCTCAAAAGAAGCTTACAATGGTCGCTTTCTCCTTTCCCTTTGACCCGCCCATTCTCCCTTCATCTCCGTTTCCCCTACTTTTCTTCTAAAGAACCAAAAAAACCCCTTTTGTTACAAGCCTCGAGTGATAAACCTAAAACCCCATAAAATCATGCCCATACGACTTTGCGCCTTCATAAACTTATCGGCCCTAACCTCCACCGTTGATTTTCCCCGATCCAACAACCCCAGTCGTTCTCGATAAAGCAACTTGCACTATCGTTTCCCTGCCGTCTGATCATCTCCACCGAAGATCCAATGGCATTCGCTCTCCTAGCGTCCACGAAGTGATGGAATGTTAGGGTGCAATAGAGAGCGGTTTTCTTTCTCCTCCACCGCTACATATCATGCACTGAATGGAATCGCACGCCCTCGCCCTTTTACCACCCGACGCCCAAAGGCAGTGTGATCGATACCGCTTACTGCTTAACCTTCTGTTCCCGCCCGATAATGGTCGCACATCTTCAACGTCCTATCACTGTTGGATCTATCCGCTGGAGATCCAACGGCCCACATTCGCTCCACTCCCACCTCTTCCGATACCCTCCACCAAGCCATCTCCGCCGTCTATCCTCTTGATCCGATGGTTGATATTTCTACCTAACCTAGTTCGTCCATTCGCCATGCAGTCCATGTCCCTTAACCATTCCATGCGCCTGAAGGATGAAGGCGACCGGCTCACCAGTACCAGTTGTAGCTGCTCCTCAATAACTATATTTAACAAATAGTATGGTTGACGAGGAAAAGGACAGAGCGTGAACAGGTAACTGCATTTAGCAGTTATGGAACTTCATTAACACGAACACTCCAGCTACCAGAGAGGACAGCAGAGCACTTAAAAAGATCATATTCATCCACTGAAACAAGCAAATGCACTCAGAGACTCCATCAGGCAGTTAAATGCAGTTGGTGGTCAATTATGACCCTTCCATACCTAAAAGTGACCAAGTGCCTTTGTAATGAAACTCTATATATACCCAAAAACAAGATGTAATCAGGGTTGATAGTTGATGTTTTGATGTAAGGTTCAACTTCTGGAGACTATAACTATTTTAACACTTGCAGCGTCTCGTCTTCATTTTCAGCTAATACAGTCTTCTTTTGTTGTTAATTGCTCACTCTCGAGTCTCCATTTATCTTATCTTCCAAGTTGTGCCTGATATGTTGTATGCTTGAACTCTCGATATTTAGCGTTAGAGTAGCTGTTATCCTATCTCTATGTTAAAATCTTGTATGTATCAATGAATGAGTTATTCAGGTTTCTCTTCATCTGGTGTCAGAGAGCTGTCATCATGTCTGTGCATTAGTAAATTAGATTTGCAGACTTCTTTACTGGTTGCAGCCGGCCATCACATAGTCTTGTGCATCTGCTGGTGTGGTCAGTATTCTCCATGTTCACCCAATCTTTAAACTATGATTAGTTGGTGGTATAAAGCCTTGTAGCCTGGGGGTGTTCACGCATGTCTGGAGTGAAGCAAAGTAGAAGTGGTTATCTAGCTTGAACAAGCATCATTTCTTCCATTCATCCATTTGCAACAATAAGTTGAATTTATATGTTACCAGGCATCTCCGAACTACAACCTATGAGATTTTCTTGGAATCCTAACAGGCCCCAAGCGCTCGGTTGCGTGGACGCTAAGAGAACCGTGGGGAAAAGCGCTAAAGGCTAAAGGCAAGACCCGTGCTCCAAAACCGGCAGTATTTATCGAAGGCACCCTTGGGGGGTAAGCGGATTTGGAAAAAACGAGCGATTCCACTCAGCGCCTGATGCGTGGTAGGTGGAGGAGAGAGAAAACTGTCGCCCATCGCGCGCTGACGGTCGAGCAATTCAACCACGTGAAATGAGTAAATGGTGTTGGATCTAGGGGCTCCAAATCTAACGAATAAGAACACACTCAATGAAAGAACCGGATCTGGCAGGGGATTTAGCCGCGGAAGAAAGAATTTTGACGTCTGATTTGACCGCCAAGTTGGCAAATGACTCATTCCACACTCTAACGGGAAAAAAAACCAAACCGACAAGGAAAAACTGGTGCAGTTCACAAGAGGACAAGTGGCCACCCCCTGTGAGTCATTGATGATGACGCCAAGACAAGGAATTCTAAACGAGCAACAACAGGGGACCTGACGAAGGAAGAAGAGGAAGCGAACAGTGATTAGATCGATTGGCTTTAAAGCCAAGAACAGACATAGGGAAGAGAAGAAGACAAAGACAGAGAAAAGAAGAGACAATGAAGTAAAGACCAGAAAAGGCAGAGAGTCGAGCTGACCTGCAATATAAGGCAGCATCGAGAAATCCCTGAGAGGATCTGTCGAGAATCGAGCACCACATTGGGCTCCTCCCATTAAGACCAGAAAGGTCAAGCTCTAGTAAGGAAAAGAGTCTGTGTACTCTAGTGGCTTGGGGGATCCAATAACCACCCTACCAAACATTGTTCTATTCAGGAGAGTCAAATTGAGCTCCTCATTGTAATTCTCTGCTTTAAAGACACAATAAAAGAAGGCCACCACTGAAAGTTGGACCGGAGACATAGCCCTGGAGGATAGGGTGAACTCCGTATTAATTGTTGTGCTCTTGTATTTGCTTATTGTGTTTCTCTATTGTTTTCCATATTTCCAGTGTCTATGTATTTCGCAATTTGATCGATTCGTTGCCTAAAATCACATAGACACACACCAACACATGAGTCTATAATACCTTCATTCAATAGTTAATTAGCTGAGGTCGCTCATAGGGTGATTATCAGATCACCAACGCAAGCCAAGTGTGTATCGAACTCGTTACCTACACTCTGATACCACTTGTTAGGAATCACAATTGTCATTAGACCAAAACCCACAGGTGTTAGTCAACGATCGCATTGCTAGAGATAAAGATCCATGAAAAGTGGTTAGTCCATGTCACGAAACATACAAGGAGAATTTATTTATCCAATGTCCAGCATAACCCACATCAATTTTTTTTTTGTTATTAATGGTTTTTATAAATTCCACACATCAACCCAATATCGAGAATTGACTAAATTACACTTTTCTTATATATATAAAGTTGATATAAAACTATATTATTTAATATGGACATTGAAATATTTTATTTATGACTTATGCTAAAATAATTTTTTTGTTATATATATATATAAACTACCTTGTGTTAATACAAAATAAATTACATATCTCCTTCACACTAGATTGTAATATCAATATTATTTTTAAATGCCAAATGGCAACTCCATATTGAGTAAAAAAGGAAGTACATATGTGTTCACCCCATATTTAAAAGTAGAAACATTTTGCTTTTATTTTTCAATTATTTTATTTCTCAATAACAATAGTACTTGTAGATGCCACCTGTCAACTCCATATTAAGTAATGAAGATATTACACATCTTCCCCATACTAAAAGATCAAAAACAATTATAAACAAAATCATTTTCAATTATTTATTTTTCAATAATAACTTCATTTCTCAATATCGATACTATTTTTAAATGTCACTTGTCAATAGTTACTTTATTTATCAATATCAATACTATTTTTATGTCACTTGTTAACTCGTATATCGAGTAAAGGAATTACACATTTCCCTCGTATTAAAAGGTAAAAGCAATTAAAAAAAAAAAAAAAAAAAAAAAAAAAAAAAAATTGATTACTTTATGTAAAATTTAAGTGAAAATTGAGTATTTTATTTATGGTCGACATATTATTTTTAAATGTAATGTTATGAGGAAACATCTCCCTCACACTACGCTATGGAATGCCTCTTAGCGCAACCCTCATACTGGGCTATGGAGTGCCTCCCAACACAATAATTATCTTTGACAAAGAGTGCTTAGTCATATTAAGTTCATCGAATCACTATATTTTTTCTGACTTTGAGGAAAGGACTACCATGCACCACTTATTATTTAATATAATGTTATTTCACATTAAGTGGCATCTCCCTCATACTAAGCTATAGAGCTTCTTTCAACATAGTGAAAACATAATTATATGTAGCTAAACAAAACAAATTGGTGTATATAAAGGTTAGGAAGTTAGTCTCAATTAGCAAATGATGAAGACTAAGGAACTACAACCTTGATGAAGCAATAGTCATTCCAAACTCTATGTTTGAAGAAAGCTAAAGGTTTCTAGACACCTCAATGATTGCACAACCAAATTTTCCAACCACATCTTGTATTTATGTGGGAGGTGTTGGCTTATATGGGCCTGACCCAGGTTCGGAAGAATTATTTAGCCAAGCAAATCCCGCAGCTACCAGTGCTTTTGGCAACAGTCCGCGAAACGCGGATTGAGGTCTCACCCGAGGTAGCGGGGGAGGGTGTTGGAACTAGGTTTCCACACCCTTAGGTGCTCTGGGTGTGGTCTATAAGTATCGCGCACCATGCTGCTCTATATTCACGCAGATCCGGACCCAGAAATATTTTAACTTTCTATGATCGTGTTGTTTACAGATCTAATCTATTTGATGAAGTATTGTAACTCAAATCTACTTTAAAAACATTTAACAGATTTAACCAGCTCGAGCACTTAGAATAAACTTAGATTCACATATATTTTTAACATAAGCATATGCGCAAAGATTAACCAGTTATATCAACTATTCATATAGTCAGATTCGCAATAACTGAGATTGTAACACAGAATTTGTAGAAGAAACTTATCTTTATTTTCACTTATCACCAATACATTCAGATCCGCCCTACGCACTCAGCTGCAAGGGTCTGCGCACACAGCTGCGGATTCTTCCAGGCCTCTGTGCACCCAACTGCAAAACCTCTATCCACTACCCAAGCCCCCGACTCGGACTTACAGACGCTTTCAGAGTGCTTCCCTCAAAAACCCATTCCAATTCAGATCAAAGATCATACCCAAAAAGAACTGCCTTTCCCTCATAGAGCCGCACTCTATTTATACCTTCCTATGGTTCGTGGACCGACTTACATCCTATTGTTTTATATTATTTCTTGGTGGACAACCCTTTGACTCGACATTTTACATTTCGTGCTGTACATATTCGGAGGTTTACAATATTTGGATCCTATTTTCTAGGCTATCAGTCCCAAACTATTACATGAGACCTCCGCTACCCAACAGTCCCCCAACATAATCATCGTGACTCCTCCCAAGTTACTCGTTGGTGCAGCGAGACGCGTTGTCGTGGCTTCGTGCTTCCCCTGCCTCTGAGTGACGCTTGTCATCCTACTGCATCTTCGTTGTCTCCTACAATGCTTCGTCCGGCTCCAGCTTTGTTGTTTCTACCACTTTTTGCGACCAATAATGCTCATTCTGCTCTCCTCGATTAACACAAAACACCCCCTCCTAGGATTTTAGCTCTAGCTGGGGAACCGCATACAGGTCCTCCTTGTACCACTGCAACCATTTTCAACCTTCGTATCTACTTTTTGCACTGTCTGCTACAGCTTGTGTTGCAATTTTGCAAGACCAATGCTAATGTCTACAAGATCCCAGTCTTCAAGGTCCTTCAGAGACGACTTAGTAACTGCGTTTCAACCCGTGGTCTTCGTTCGTCCATCCTTTCGCCTTTCTGTTGTGGTTCACCGACCTGCCCCTAGGTGGGGTGACGGCATCCGAACCAGTTATTTCGCGTCTCCCCTTTTCCAATACATTCCCCATTGTTGATGTTGTCTTCTGCGGAATGCCCGCAGCTGTCAACACCATACACGATAGAGAGTCCTGCTTCTCCATCGACCATATCACCACCCTCGGGCTTACTCCTTGTGTAGAGATAATGAACAGCTCCATATCGAGAACTAGCATGTATTTTCCAAAAGTGTAGGTCGCCCGATGGATACCCCTCGGTGAGTTATAAGCGATTCAAATTTCAAATTCATATGTTCCTGCTTGTTCTAGTGTCCCTGTGTAAAATCTGTGGCAGCTCATTCCATATCTCACTCGTACTTCTCATCTTAATTGCCCGTCGCCCACTCCTTTTTTCCATAATGCAGACATCTTGTCATGAATAGTGACATGAACGATCACCTCTCTTCTTAGCAATGCATCAACACACTTTTTTTCGCTCAACCGTGATCTTGTTGGTGAGCCAAATCGATGGGTACCCTGGTACTCAAGCCTCTTTCCCCCCAACTGCTTTACCGTCCCGGGCTCTCTTTCCACAGGCTAGAGTAGTGAGATTGTCCCTTGAACGATTAGTCAGGCGACCGGCCCGCCTGTGTAGAGCTTCAGGTAACTGCCATTCACTCACCCCGGGAAGGGGTCTCCATTGAGTTTGGCAAGCTAAACCGCACCCCCATCAGTGACTTCTTTGATGACATAGGGTCCCAACCAATGCATTCGGAGTTTGCCAGGAAATTTCTCGAACTTACTGTTGTATAGCAATACTAGATCATTTTCCTTGAAGGTGCACACCTTGATATGGCGATCATGCCACGCTTTCTCGCGTTGCTTCTATACTTGCTGATGGAATCCAGCCGAAAACCGTTCCTCTTCTAGTTCCACTAGTTGCAGGAGCTTCTCCTCCAAAGCCCCGCGGTCTGCCATACTTGTAATTGTCGCGATCTGCAGACTAGGCACAATATATTCCATAGGCATCACAGCCTCCTTGCCATAGACTAACCGAAAAGGTGTCTGGCCCGTCAACTTCTTGCACATTGTTCAGTATGCCCACAGCTCAGGAGGGATGCACAAGTCCCAGTCATTTCGCTACGCATTACAGAGCTTGGTCAACGCGATCTCCAAGATTTTGTTGAATGCCTCAACGGTCCCATTTGCTTGTGGGTGGTATGGCGTACTTTGTTGGTCATGTATTTGGAATTCCTCAGTGAGTGTGCTGATTGTTTCATTCAGGAAATGCATTCCCCGATCGCTCATGAGAATTTTGGGACAGCCAAACCTTGTTAGTTTGTTCTCGAACAAAAAATTCATCGTTGTTGCAGTCGTACCATCCTTAACCAGTTGTGCCTCTGCCCATCGAGTCAAATAATCTATCGCAGTGATGATATAGTGTGCGCCCGTCTTCCCTTGCGGTTCGATAGGTCCTACAAAATCGATTGCCCATTTCTCGAATGGTTGTAGCGTCATCTGTGGTTGAAGCGCCATTTCATCTCTCCGCGATGGTTTCCCCGTCCGTTGACATACGTCGCAGGCTCAGTAGTACGCTTTCTAATCCTGGTGCAAAGTGGGCCACCATAATCCTGCGCGAAGAATATTTTGGGCTATGGCGCGACCTACATAATGTCCGCCAGCAACCTCCGCATGTGCTTCAGCGAAGATCTGTCCTCGCTCGAACTATGGTACATACCTACGCAATATTTCATCGTTTCCCATTTTGTAGAGGTGTCCTGCAATCATGATGAAGTCTATTGCGCGTATCACCAATTCCTTCTTCTGCTAAACAAAATATCCCTGTGGCGCGGTTCCGGTAGTTAAGAAATGGATTATATCCTCAAAGTGACCATCCGCTACGCGCATCGCATATAGTTGAGCATCCGGGAGTCCATCCTCTAGATTTGTGGGTTCTTCACCGGTCTTAATTTGGGACAAGTGATCTGGGCCTACGTTTAGACATCCCGGCTTTACGATAACCTCAAAGTCATACTCCTGGAATAACAGTAACCATCTACAAATGCGCCCCCCCAACATAGGCTCGTTCACTAGGTATTTTAACACCGAGTGATCAGTATACATCTTAAAGTGGCCTCCAAGCAGATAGTGGCTGAATTTTTGAAACGTGTATACCATCGCTAATCCCTCGTGCTCGGTAGTGCAGTAATTCTTCTCAATTTTTGACAATCGGCGACTTGCGAACGTAATTGGGTGGTCAATTCCCTCCGCTCCTGGTTGAGTAAGTACTGCCCCCAGCGCGATACACAACGCATTGACATGCACATGAAACTCAATATCCCATTTCGGAAAGACCAATATAGGGGTTGATGCCATCTTTTCCTTAAGCGTCTCCAGACTTTTGTTGCATTCCTCATTCTAGTGATAAGTAGCATCCTTCTTCATTGATTATTCCATCGGAGCTGTGATTTGGGTGTAGCTTTTGATGAACTTCCGATAGTAGCCCATGTGTCCGAGTGGCGCGTAGTTGTTTGACACTTTGCGTCGCTTGTAGATTGAGTATGACGACGATCTTTGTCGGATCCACCATCGGGCCTTGCTTACAGACCACATGGCCCAGCAAGTTCTCGAATGGGACAAGGAAAGTACACTTCTTTAAGTTTAGCGCAATCTGGTGTCAATGGCAAGTATCCAGCATCAACCATAAAATCTCGCTACGTGCTTTTTAACCAATGCAAACATGATCCAATCATCAAGATAGACCTCTAAGAACTTGTGTATAAATTCTTTGAATGTCACTACCACTATTCGTGAAAATATCGCCGACACATTCTTCAGTCCAAAGGGCATCACCATGTACTGAAAGCAACCCCATTCAGTGGTGAACGTTGTTTTACTTCTGTCCTCTCGCGCAATCTTGATCTGGTGGTATCTTGAGAATCCATTCGTGAAGGAGTAGGCTTCCTGCCCCCCCACATTTTCCAGTACCTCATCTGTAAACGAAGTTGGAAATGGATCGTTAATGCAGGCATCATTGAGCTTCCTAATATCTACGCAGATGTGAATCTCACCCTTCTGTTTCTTCTCCTGCACAACCATCGGACTTAGCCAATCAGACTCCTCGACTGGTTCAATGATTCCCGCTGCCAGCATCTTGTCCAGTTCTTCAGGACCTTTGCTTTATATTTTGGGTTCAATCGGTAGGGTCATTGCTTAACTAGTTTCGCATCTGGCTTCAATGTTATCTTCATCATTCCCAAGTCTCCTAGGATCCCTTTTAGCTCCGTGATTTTTTTTGGGAATAAATCTTGATATTCACAAAGCAATTCGATGACCTTCTCAACTTTGGCGTTGTCCCAATAGTCCCCAAGCGTTGCATACTTCGGCTTGTCTTCTATTCCGATATTGACTTGTCTCGTTTTCAATGGCGCTGTGATATCTGAATCTTCGATTTCGGGTCCGTGCACCTCACGACTCCCCTCTAATTCCAGAATATTGACGTTTGGCGAATCATCCTCATCATCTTCTACCTAGGCATTATACCATTCAAGACCCTGGCTTAGCGGTCACGACTAGTTAGGCTGCGCAGTTTCTTTTGGTTCCAGTGACGTCATGAAAATGGCAACCTTTACCAGCTGTAATGTGTCATCCATGGGATCCATCCATTGATCTTCAAAAAGGAATGTCGACAAAAACCCTTCGCGCAAGAAATCCCACTCGCCTGTGTCGTATCGGATCTTTGCTTCAGTGTACCAATCTCTGGGGATGACGTCCAGGGTGTGATAAAATAAGTGCACCCATTCTAGCTCAGGTTCTTCTCCATAGGCTTTGATCCATCTAGTAAGTTGCATGCATGGGTCATCATGTCCATCGTATTTCTCCGTTAGGTGTAATTCCGGCTTCCCAAATCTGATCTTCATCATACCCCTGCAAACGCGCCAATCTTCGAAAGTCCCTTCATGTGTTCACCACCATCGCACAGGCGTCGCGCACAAGGCCCACCTCATCGCATCAAATCGTTGGTTCTCTGGTACTGCGACTTTAAATTTGGTCAGGAATTCATCTATTATTTTCAGCCCATCATACGTCGACATTTCGCGATCCAGGGCCTTCATGCAGTACAAAGATTTAGCCACCGCTCGTCTTCCTCATCTAACTCAGAAGTGCAGGATCCTCCATAGCCTCATGATATTCCTCTATCCTCTGTTGTCTTGACCCATTCTCACCTTTATGCAGTGATTTTGTAACTACACTTTGCGTCGTCATCACTTTCCCTGTTGCACACAGGTTCAATGTAGTGCGGTCCTTCAACCGGATTTAGCGGAATGACCACGTGGAGCGACTTTGTTTCAAATACCATTGTCCACTTCTTTAAATTAATAATCTCGTTCATATCGGTGGCCCAATCTATTCCTAACAACGCAGGATAGGGCATACTTTCATCCATGAGCTTAATAACTTCAAATTACATCCAAGTACTTGCACCGTCAAGGTCTACCATAACTCCTTGCAGCGTTCCCATGGGCAGTACCTTCCGCTGATTTGCCATCCGCAGTTGGATAGGGAACCATTGTAGCATAGGCTTACCCATGCACTCCCAAGTCTGTTTAGGCAATACGTTGGCATCTGAGCCTAGATCCAGAATGACTTGATCCATTTCATACTCGTTGATCTGCATTGTTAGTCACATCTCCCTCCCGGTCCATGATGCATGTCTTCCCAACTTTCAAACGACGTGAGGTTCACTCCATCCTGCATATTTATTTATCAACTCCTGCAAGCCTTTAACTGCCCTATTGTCACAAAGAAATTTTATACGTCTCTAAAAAGGTAGTTATCATCGAGGGATCCTTGTATGCCTCCCGCTGATTCCTACTACCTGGGGTAGAGACCTCAGTGAAGCTCCCTCGAGCTTCCAAATATGTCTCTTTACTGATCCCTAAGTACCTTCCATCTGCCCCTGGGGTCATACCACTTCTCAATACCATGTTGACTTTGGGATCTTCCTCACGGGATTCGGACCTCATCATCTTCACATTTTGAGTCGTTGTTGGTTGCGTTGCCCTTTTTTCGCGAATCTGTGCTATCAGCGTAGGACAATCTATCAGTGCATGATCGAATTGCTCACAATAACTGCAAGAAATTCTAGTTGGGTTGGTACAATCCCGCGCGTGATGTCCTGGTCCCCCGCAATTGTAGCAGATTAGCTGCCCACGACCCCTTCCTAGCCCCATCCGCATCGTCCTTGTCCTCGGCCCTGGAACCCACCACGTGCGATCGCTGCAGCTGGATCCTAACCTCACGCCTCAGTCTGCATTCTATAAGCAGGGGACTGGTTTATTAACAATTGGTAGCTACGACAGTGTCTTTCCTTGTGGCCCACCGACCTACAAAATTTGCAAGATAGATGTTGGGGGGTCTAGTTGTATTTTGGTAATAGATGACAGTTATCAGTGTTGTGCTTTCCTCCCACCTGGCAGATTGCGCACCAAAATGGGGCTATGGTGCTCGGTCCTGCCTGTGCCTCTGATCGCAATAAGGTTGGTTCCCCCCGTTGCCACAAAATTCACTGAGACCAGGTAGTGATCTTTATCGTGTCCCTGGCTTTTGCACTTTATGCACCATACTTCCTCCCGGACTTCCGGTCGCGATCCCTGTTCTTTTTTTAACTTCTTCATTTCCAAACACAAATTTTGGATATGCGCTTGGATTCGCTGAACTCCCAACCCCGGGTCTTGTAACGGAGTTTCGTGTAACCTCATTGTTGTCTCTAGCGCTTCAGCGTGGGTTGAGATCTTCTATTGTGATAACGTTGTCCTCAGATGCGGTGTTAAGGATGCCATAAACCAAGCGCAGCGCTGCGCATCCGTAAATTCCATGTTAGCCTCACGAATAGTACTTTTCAGTCTTTGGTCCAAATCCCACGGGGTTTCACCAGGCATCATCGCAATCTCTTTGAACCCTATAATCGACTATGTTTTTTACTTTGGCCGACTAAACTCCTTCAATTCGGTCTAGATTTTTGTTGTCCCCACCGTTGGGTGATCACTCGAATACTTTATGTACCATGCCAGTGCTCGGTCCTGCAGCGCGCTGACTAAGGTAGCCTTTCTGATATTATCATCCACAATTCGTTGCGCGCTCCATACTGATGTTAACACGAACCAGAATTGTTCCAAGTCTTCGCCTCCTACTCCTTTGAATACCGGTCACTGGATCGCGCTCGTCATTGTTACCCTTGAACTACCACTATTCCTAGCCCCTTCGCTCCTTTAATTATTTTCTCTATAAAGTCCTTGCGTTTCACACCAAACACCCCTTAGGCAGATCCCGGTCTCAGCAACGGAACTATTTGTTGGCGCCTCACCCAGGTTCGAAAGAATTATTTAGCCAAGCAAATCCCACAGCTATCGGCCCTTTCAACAATAGTCCGCGGAGCGCAAACTAAGGTCTCACCCGAAGTAGCAGGGGAGGGTGTTGGAGCCAAGTTTCTGCATGCTTGGGATGTCTAGATGTGGTCTGTATGTATCGCGCACCACACTGCTCTATATTCGCATAGATCCGGACCTAGAAGGATTTTAACTTTCTATGATCGCGCGGTTTACAGGTCTAATCTATTTGATGAAGTATTGTAACTCAAATATACTTAGAAAACATTTAACAAATTTAACCAGCTCGCGCACTTAGAATGAACTTGGATTCACATATATTTTTAACATAAGCATATACGCATAGATTAACCAGTTATATCAACTATTCATGCAGTCAGATTCGCGATAACTCAGATTGTAACACAGAATTTGCAGAAGAAACTTATCTTTATTTTTACTTATTACCAATACATCCAGATCCGCCTTGCGCACTCAGCGGCAGGGATCCGCGCACACAGCTACGAACTCTTCCAGGCCTCTACACACCCAGCTGCAGCGCCTCTATCTACTACCCAAGCCCCCAACTCGGACTTACAAACATTTTCAGAGTGCTTCCCTCAAAAACCCATTCTAATTCAAATCCAAGATCATACCCAAAAAGAACTACCTTTCCCTCATAGAGCCGCACTT
Source organism: Pinus taeda (assembly GCA_000404065.3). Lineage (NCBI taxonomy): Eukaryota > Viridiplantae > Streptophyta > Pinopsida > Pinales > Pinaceae > Pinus > Pinus taeda. The sequence goes on from APFE030532734.1 coordinate 38,096, forward strand.
TATTTATACCTTCCTATCGTCCGTGAACCGACTTACTTCCTATTATTTTATATTATTTCTTGGGTGGACAACCCTTTGACTCGACCTTTTACATTTCACGCTCTGCATATTTTGGAGGTTTACAATATTTGGATCTTATTTTCTAGGCTATCAGTCCCAAAACTGTTACGCAGGACCTCCGCTACCCAACAGGGGGCAATGTGAGATGAATGTCTAATCAACTCATATAAATACTTCATGTTATAAATATAAATAGGCTTCCCACTACATCTCCAGTCCTTCAATATTGGGCTTTTTCTTTTGGGATTTTGTACAGAACTTTCTTGAACCAATCTAGATCCATTATAACTTTGGATCTACCAAGCACCAATAGAGATCAAATCTATTCACTCTAAAAGAGGTTTGCACCTCAAAAGATTCAATCCCTCTCGAAGCTTGTTAGATCCTAAGTTAAAATGGATCTAAGTTGGTTTAATTACTAATTATACTTGTAATCATTAATTTTATTTTTATTTTTATGTAATTTGATAGAGTCAAAATGTTTTAATGAATAATTATAAAATTTGAGAAAAGGCTTACACTTCAGAGATTTGATCTCTCTTGGCACTTGGTAGATCCAATGATAAAATGGATCCAAATTGGTTTAATAGTTAATTATATTTATTTATTTTATTTTATTTTATTAAATATTATTTTGTTTTTATTTTTTTAAGTATTACTTTATTTTTATTTCTATGTAATTTCACACAATCAAAATCTTTTAATTAATAATTAGAAGTATTAAAATATTTATTTCATTTCTCGTCCATACTGCCTAGGGAGTGCCTCTTGGCGCAATCATACAAGGGAGAACCCCTAAAGCAATGTTGTCTACAATGATTAGCTTTTGAGAATGAATTCAAGCCATCCACTTGTACCAATGTTGGTTTCTTTACTCTCACATGTCCATTCTAAGTAAAAAAGTTCTTCAAAATAAACATTTTACCTAATTTGGCAAGAGTCCATCCTTGCTTGTAACACTGGAACATCCAAACTCATCAAAATGTTAGATCCCACACATCACAAGGTCCCTCGAATTAACAATAGAAAAATCCAAATAGAGTATTTGCCAAAGTGCACACACCCTTTTGAATGGCACTAACCCTAAAATCATGAATACCTTCAAATTGCCAATAATGTCCAACTTGACATTTAAGACTAGAATGTCTAGATTTGTCAAATTGTTAGATCCCATGCATCATAGGGTCCCTTGAATTCCCAATGGAGAGAAAATATCATATTTGCCAAGGCACTCACACCTTTTTGAATGAACAGAGCTTGACTCCTGAATGAATGCTTTTACAATTTTTTTGAACCTAAAGGAATCAGTGACTCGTTGAGATTATCTAGGCAAGTTCATATACAAATAACTACCATTATAATCTCTAGGTTATCATCAACAACCCATAAGTCAACACGTAGCAAGAAATGTATGACTCACCAAGGGATCATAAATTGAAAGATACCCTTAAAAGCTATCCCCTTCTTGGGATCTACCCTTCTAACCTTATTATAACATGCCACGGTTTCATCGGGGATTTAAACCAGAGTGGGGAGAGTGCAGGACTTACCTCCCAACCATCTAATCAAACCACCTCATCCTCATATCACATTACCCATAGTATAACAACTCTTGAAGGAACCTTTATTTCCCCTGTTGTGTTTAACCTCTTGAATTTGGTGCTACATAAAACCTTACTAAGGGGCATCCCCTTCCTACTTCAATCACCCATTCAATAGCAAGGGCCCTACAAGCTATTTAAAAAGGAAAGAAACATGCCACCCTTCATCGGGGATTTAAACCAGAGTGGGGAGAGTGCGGGACTAAACTCCCAACCATCTAATCAAACCACCTCATCCTCATATTCACATTACCCATAGTATCACAACTCTTAAAGGAACCTTTATTTCCCCTATTGTGTTTAACCTCTTGAATTTGGTGCTACATGAAACCCTGCTAAGGGGCATCCCTTCCTACTTCGATCACCCATTCAATAGCAAGGGCCCTATAAGCCATTTAAAAAGGACCCTATAAGCGATTTAAAAAGGAGAGAAACACAAAATGTAACACAAATGGCCTCACTACTAAACCATCATGATACTCTCAATAAATGATAAGATGAAAATGGACCAAGCTTGAAACCTTTTTTCATATCTCCCCATGATCTACCTCCATTGGTTAACAAAGGAAACCTACACTCCAAAAGTTTCCCAAATATCAAATGATCACCCCAAGTATTATGCAATTTGATTTTTACTCAACAAGTGTGGGAGATCTACGATGAGAAAAGCCTTCATTTTCTCCTCACTAACCACTACCAAACCAATGTCCACAATAGTGTCCAAACACAACAAAGTGCCCTCCGCATATTGTTGTGTCAACTCGAATGTGAGAGCCAAGTCAATTCTAGGTGTTACAATCAAGTCATCTATAAAGTCGATTGATAAGATGATTAAATGTTAGAACCAAGTCATCTATAATGTTGATACATGAGTTCATTATCTTTGGGCAAGTATATGCTCTTGATTTGCGCTTACAATCATGCTACCTCCAACAATTAACCAAGAGCATCGATACCAACGAGCACCTCTGGTGAATGGAACATTGCATTGAATGGACCTTGAGAGCACACCAATACGTAGTGTCTCATAGAGACCTGCAAGAAGAGTGTCTCCACAAATCGATAATACACAGCCAAATCCAACACACTGAGGATAAAGTCCCATTCAATTCCTGCCATATGCTTTATCAAATGAATTTTTAAAAGAACCACATTTTGCCCATTGTACTAGAAGCCCTTCCCAACTAGTCATAAAATTATCTAAATCTGCCTTTAATAAAACGCCTCTGTTCTTTGCGAACTATATCGGCCACAACCATCAATGATTCTAATCGTCTTCGCTAAAGCCCCATTAAATTCTATCATATGCTTTACAAAAATGAATTTTTAAAAGAACTAAGCCCTTCTCAAGCAAAATTATAATCTTCTCTAAGATACATCTGCCCTTTAATAAAACCCATCTGCAATTTGCAAACCATCTCAAACACCAACAATCAATGATTTCATTGAGGAAATATGGGGTGAATATGCCAATAATCTGAAAGGAACGATGGCGATTCTGTAGATATTTGAAGATCACTTCCCGAGGATTTTCACTTTTGTGGGATCTGACCCCTTGTTCATCAGGCAAGCCCTTACCAAGCAAAATTATAATTTTCTCTAAGATACATCTGCCCTTTAATAAAACCCGTCTGCTCTTTGCAAATTATCTCAACCACCAACAATCAATGATTTTATTTAAAAAAACATTTCATGGGCTGAAAATACCAATAATCTGAAAGGATCCCAGCCTCTAGAGAAACTAGAAGTACCTTCAAAATATAGGATGGCGATACTAGATTTTTGAAGATCACTTCCAGAGGTTTTTCACTTTTGTGGGATCTATCCTTTTGTACATCAGGTTGTTCACCGAAGACTTCAGAGGAACTACCTATCCAGAGAGCTTGAGATGTATGGATTGGATGGAGCGATGAGGAAACTCAAGTATGAGAAATCCCCAAGACTTGTGGGATTTCCAAAGGACGATGTCGCACGTGGGTAGACCATGCTTAAAAATGTGCGAGGGAGCTAAAGCTACCAAAGGAGTTTGTATGGGAGAGTTGATAAATGCGCTCATAAAACTTGATGGGCGGATCCTCTGAAATCATTTACATTACCATTTTGAATGCCCATTACAACTGACAATATGACAAGTCTTAATAACATGTCAAACCCCAATAACTACTCAATACAAAAAAAATTATCAGCCGTAGGGTGAAAAATGGTTTTATATAAGAAACAATAAAATGTCTCAGAAGCTACTATGAGAATTTCAACATGTGATATGTCCTTGATGAATCAAGAAGCTTACTATTTCTAGCAACCCTGCAGCCGTATAGAGCTTCCAAATAATAATCCATATAAGACGAATGAACTTTGTAAAATAATTAGAAAGGGAAATGATCTAAATTGTTTCCTATAGTTGTTTGCTATGACAGGCATCTAAATTCTTATCAAAATTGATATTTGAGTCAGTGTCAAAATTTACTCTGGTTCATTAATCAAGCTACAGTAGATAATAAACACCATTTCAAAGTGCATTAACAAAGGCAATTATCAGCTTACCAGTACCATATAATAAACCATTGTCCCTGCACACGTTTAGGTAATGTCAAGCTCATATGAAAGCAAAACAATATTTTCAAAACCCAGACAACCACAGTAGAGTTACCCAAAATCAGATCATGCATTTCACTCTGTGGCCAACAAGACCAACATACACAAAAATGTGGAATATGTTGGAATATGTCACTGCACAAACATCTTACATGATCAGCCATCTATACAACTTAAGAAATGGCCAATACCTATCCCTTACATATACAGGCAACTTAATACCAGTTAGTTATTTTGTACAAAACCACCACTCCATAAAACAAGCATACAAGTCAGAGTAGTTGTTCTTAATCAACTCTACAAACAATTGAATATGAATGCCACAGGAATGAACACTAGCTCAACTGCAACTTGAATCTAATTTCACATACATGAGACAACCACCCAACTCTCCAGTACATGATACTACTATACAAAACATCATATGTTAAAGTTAGTATGATTCAGTCAAAGTGTGTATCTGTCTTGTCATTCAACAGAAAGAGACAGCTACCTTATTCCACTGAGATTCATTTCATCATGCTGCTGCTAATAACGGAACATCAAAAGGAAAACGATTAGAGTAGGAACTGGTTGTCCCTTTTTAAATCCATTCACAAAAATTCAGGCCTACCCTCCAAAACTCGCCTATTGTATCCACAGTGTTTACCTCTCATATAAATGGCAAAGAAGTACTGAGAATAAAGAATAACAAACAGTCTACACCCACTTCATTTCATGGAAAAAAAAATGTCTACACTCACTTTCTGGGTATCATATAACAATGGAAACCTAAGATTAATGTTAATATGCAACCTTTTAAGTTTCAGCATTATATGTGAAACATCAGTCTAAATAGTTTTAAATCAGTAATCCAGTTCAGATATACCTGAACCAAATTCCAGTACTTCAAACAAGTTCACAAATGTCCAGCGCATACTCCTACAATTGAAAGCAATTAGACCCACAAGGGGAAAACAAAGAAAACAGATGAGAAAAATACATAACACCTTTACTTAAATGAAATTCAGAGGTCTCAAAATGTAAGGATTGAATCTGATATCATATATCGAAGGCAAATAATGCCAAAAACAAAATACAATCCTCCAGAATGCTCAGATGTACATGCAAAGAGCTACCTGCCTCACAGAAAGAAAGTGGTACAGCCAGGGATGGGAAGCTCAATCTTTTTACATCAAAAGTGCCAAGGAACCTGCAATAATTAAATGCCCACAATAGACATACCCTATAGAGCAGTAAAAGTGCTTCCATGTCAGCAAATTCACAATTTGTTTTCAATGACACAATAACCTGCCCAGACAATAACTTCTTCTTCCCAGCCACAGGAACTGAAACACCTCAAAATCTTTCTTTAATCTCTGACTTTACTCAATTTCGACTTCTAAGCAATTCGGTTCCTGTGAATTTTCAGGGAGTAAAAAAGAACTAGCCAACCGAGAATAAGGTCATTTTGTGATCAAAACAGGAATATATTCAAGGAATGCACTGTTTCTGACAGGAATACAGAAACTGCAAACACTCACACCTGACAAGAAGTAAAATATACAACGAATTTGAGATAAAACTCACAAGGCCATCAACCAAGTCCATTCATGCCACCCTGAGTATTTCCCCTTTTCTTTTCACCCCTCTCAGTCCATGTTTTGGTTTCAGCAGCTGCTGGATTTTGATCTGGAGAACCCTGTGAATGTATAGATGGAGAATGAACACCAAGGTGTCGATTTGCTCTAGCCTTTTCTCTTTCAGATGCACTACTAGTTAACTTCTTTTCATTATCCCTTCTTGCTCGAGAAGGTGTGGCAGGAGCAAAACGAGAATTTGCGACTGGATGTGTCTCAGGCTCATATGTCTGGGATGCAAGGTAGGTAAGAGCAGTCACTACATCAGCAATTAGGGGACGCATTGTGGCTTGTTCCTGGACACACATTGCTGCCACAGCAAGAGCTTGATACAAACCCCTCATAGGATAGCGTGCTTGAAGCAATGGGTCAGCCATCTGTGAAAACTTCCTTCGATCCTTAAACAATGGACGTGCCTGAAATGGCCAAATGTAAGGCACTTAATGCTTCTGACTAAGAAATACATTATAAAAAACAGAGTTTCAATAACCTGAAGGGTTCAGCCAAAAAGTAATGAGAGCCAAAGAAATAGTTCTAGGCCTACACAATGTTTAAACAAATCCAATAATCTAAGTGTGTTTCAGCTCAAACAAACACAAACTTAATCTAATATTAAACGCAGTTAAGTAAATATCCATTCTTGTCTGAAATCCGCCAGTACTTCATCCATGCAACGCATGAAAGAAATTAAAGGGTAAGAAGACAGACTTACCCAAGCAACAAGATTGTGCTCCCCTGCCGACCTGGAATTGTCAATGGCTTTCCTACCTGTGATTAATTCTAACAAAACAACCCCAAAACTGTAGACATCTGATTTTATTGTCAATTGACCAGTCATAGCATACTCTGGTGCACAATATCCATAGGTTCCCATCACACGGGTGGAAACGTGAGTCTTATCTCCAACCGGCCCAAGTTTGGCTAATCCAAAATCAGATAACTTAGAATGATAACCTTCATCCAGTAAGATATTGGAACATTTCAAATCCCGATATATCACTGGTGGGTTGGCTTTGTCATGCAGGTATTCCAACCCTTTAGCAGCACCTGCAGCTATTTTCATTCTAGTCTTCCAATCTAATGGCTCCTTATCAGGTGGAAGATCTGCAAAAACCAGCTTATTCACATTTAATGCTGATTTTCAATTCATTTGTATACATTCATGACAAAGATTGTTACATTACACTTTATAAGAACAAAGTAACTAAGGTATTCCTGAAATTTTCGTTAACCCTCAAACTACCCAAAATAGAATGGCTTTGGCATATTAATACCATGAAGATGATCTTCCAGAGATCCCAGGGGCATGTACTCATAAACTAAAAGCCTTTGATCACCATCAGCACAATATCCAATAAGGTTAACAAGATTTTCATGATGAAGGAGACTGAGCATCAAAACTTCAACAAGAAATTCTCTGTTCCCTTGCACTCCATTCCTGTCAAGTTGTTTAACAGCGACAACCTGTGCACAGTGAATAAGCACAAACTTAGAAACATAAATATATGAAATCAATAGAACTAACAACGGTAAACACATAAAAAATGCTACCATACAAAAATATGTCTGTAATTAATCATCATAAACTCATATTCTCCAAAATTTACAGAGTTAACTTGATTAGCCTTATTTAGTATAACATTTACTTACAACCAAGTTCATCATGAACAGTTGATTTGTCTGCTTGAAATATGTTGATCCCAGTATTCAAACATTCCATTCAAATGATCGTGTCAGTGTGTACTGACATGTTTCAAAGAATTAAAATAGTAATGCATAAAACCTAATATTTTGTCTGCCTTAAAGCAAAGCTTTTGATATCAACCCAACTTACTTTAGATATGGATTTATTGGTTTAGACATCCCAATTCTCCTTCAAACGAGTGTCAGAAAGAGAGATAAAGAATGGGATATTCAAATCTGAATGTTAACCAAAACTTAATCTTTAAGAGATCCTTACAAATTGTAAAAAGAATCTCATATTCTTTAATACATTGTTCAAGTTTAGTAAGGATGAATAGTCTATCCGCCCATAAGCAACAACACGAATCAGTGGCCTTTTAGGTATAGCCGGGGCATTCTACTTTCAATTGTAAATTTACTATTTTTTTCCTGCTAATAAAAAGGTTGACTGGGGTGTATTGCTGCTTAATACAGCAATATTAACAGTTTTTGAGCCTTGGACATTTTTCCCTATAAAACATACTTCAGAAATAAGTTTCAAGTCCCCTTTTCACCAATGTCTGCAAACAGAGATTTCCATTAGGGAACAGAGTTTTTGCAATGATTGTGCAGTTATAACTGTAATGTTGTAGAAAGCAAAAAAAGCACAGTATCAAAACTAAACAGAGCTTCTGCACTTCACTACACGCCTAAGAGTAGCTTAGAAAACCCATAATTCTCTTCGAACAGATAACATTCAATGGTTTCCAGCAAAAATAGACCAATCACCTGCCCAGTGCTTTCAAGCTTGCCCTTGTAAACTCTTCCAAACCCTCCTTCCCCTAAGAGACACTCGGACCTGAAATTCTTTGTCGCCGCTGCCAGCTCACGGAAAGTAAACGTCTGTGCCGCAATATGCTGGGATCCATCCCTGGAAACTTCTCTTCTGCTATCGAAAGAGGGTTTCGATTTTATACTCTCTACATGTTAACAAAGACCGATAATTTAGATGCCAGAATCACCGCAAGCCGCAATATTTACCAAAAAGATTTTTAAAAAATCTCAATCAATACAAAAATCTTTTTAACCCAATCCGAGGAAGCCAAAATAAAGCGACAGCAAACACTAATTTATCACAAACGCTCCAAGACTCCAGTTCGACTTACATGCCGAACTGGAGTTTGCGACTGCCAGATGAATAATATCGTGATGGACGGACAAGGGAACTTTAAAGCTGAGTCAAAACAAAAATCCTCATTTACACCACCTCTGATTGTCCAAAAATACTGGGTTTTTGTCTAATACCCTAAATTTAGCTTCACAAAGATACAAAACAGAGTGTTTTTTTACCAAAACCAATAGAATTGACGAAGGGAACTCAGAGTACTCACCGGGGGGATCCTTAGCGGCTTGATGGGTAGAAGAAGCCGCGGATTGGCCAGCTTTTGTGTCTTCCATTGAAGACTTCGAAGGCTTGCTTTTCTTAGAGGATCGGTAGCATGAAAAGCAGCCCATTTCTTTGCAAAATTCCCAGGGAATGTTAATTAGACAAATAACCAAAGCCCCGCGTGAATTCAAGCTAACCAACCCTGGCCTCTGCGGCTGAGTCTATCCAGGGCCAAACATAATTCTCATTATCACTGAGGGCCGATCGATGGGAAGTGAAAATAAAAAGAGAGACATATAAATACTTGAGCAAGGGCAACACGCAATTCGTCCCGCAGACGGACAGGGCGGATCGAAACCGCTTTATTACAGTATAAGCGGTTTCCCACGCGGTTTTTTAATGGCGGTGTGGAACGCGGTAAGGTTGGAGGAACAAATTAAAGAGCGACGAGGGGAATTAAAAGAACGGAAAAAAAATGATTCTCTCCGGGCTAACTAGTTTAGCCCCTCCGGTTAGCGCAGCTCTAAAATGGCGGGTTTTCGTCACACGGTTCCTCTTACGCTACTTCTTCTCCCTGGGTCCGACAACTTTCAAGAGTCTCCGCTTAAACTGGTTTGAAGGGAAAGGATTGGGATTTTAAATTTCGATTAATTTCCGGAAAATGTGGATTATGTGTAATTCGTCCCGAACTTTGCTCATGGAATAGTGGATTTGACTTTTCTTCATGGTATCGCTGGCTTTTCCATGTGTGGAGGGTGGCCTGCCGGCCTGCCGTTGCCAATACTTACAAAATGCATTATTCTCCGTTTTAGTTTTAACTGCTGCTATTTCCCTTATTTCTTTTAATATTTTTTATTTCATTCCACTCTTATTTCCCCATTTTTTAATTCTTTATTTTTATTCCCCATATCTCTCACATAGGTTGACCACGTCAACACCTTCCAATACATGTTCTCATCTTCGTGAAATTTCGACGCCGTAAAAAAGATAAAATCATTGGTATTAAAATATTAAAATAATTTGTATAATTAACATTCACTTCTTCATCCATATTTTATTTTATTATATCCCTATTTTATATTATATATTATATATGTAGAGTTAAATAGGGTTAAAAAAGTTTTTTTAGTTTAATGGTTTTTTTTCGCGTTATTTTTAGCGCGAAAGATTTTCCTTGGGTTTAATTTCTCTAAAATCTGGTAAGAATTCATTGAAATCACAAGTTTGATGGGTCACTAGGCACAATAGAAGTGCTTTAGGGTTTTTCACGGTGCAGACAGTTCGGTTCTTATCTACCACTGGTGTTGAAGGGAGAACTGCGAGGAAGCAACTAGTCGAAGAGGACTGGGTTGGGCCAAAACCTAGTACGAGAGCACTGGGTGGGCCAATTACGCTGGTCGTTGACGGAGAATGCGGGAGCCCAAACCTAGTGAGAGACTGGGTTTTGGGCCAAACTTAGTCACGAGGACTGGGTTGGGCCACTATGGACCGGTTGTCAACGCCTAGCAGCTTCGGGCAGCCAAGTTGGTATGTAGGAATTCATTGAAATCACAAGTTTGATAGGTCACTGGGTACAATAGAAGTGCTTTAGGGTTTTTTACGGTGCTGAATCCTAATTTAAATAACACAAATTAAGATTTTACCATAAATTTTTAGCTAGATCACACTAAATACAACTCCTTTATTTTTTATATTTAATTGAAATATTAAATAATAA
>APFE030532734.1:49348-74181 GCA_000404065.3 Pinus taeda
AAATAGGAATTAATTAATGGAAAGTTTTACATCTAATTGAAATATTAAATAATAAATTAGACTCTATTAATGGAATGGTTTTAAAACTAATATTTACATTTTTATTTTTGTGGAGGGTTTAAATATAAAAATTATTGGTTAAATTAAATTTATTAGTAGTATAAAATTTAATGGCTTTTGTATTGTTGATGATTTTTATCTTATTCTCAGAATAATATATTATCATGAGTAGAAGATAATTTTTGTGGAAGTTTTGTAGGTAGTTTAAAGGTAATATCAAAAAGACAAATTTTGTGGGAAATTTTTGTCAGTGGTTTAAAGGTAAATATTAAGAAGATAAATTTTGTGGGAAGTTCTTTTAGGTAAGTTATAATAGTCTTAGTCTCCTCTCCTACTCCCACATCACTCTCTTGGTTGCATTTTAAGAACCATAATTTTAAGTAGTTTAATTTGCAAAGTTTGAGTGCCTTGGGGGTTTTTTAGTCTGTTGAATCCATTTAAGCAATCAAAAATACATTTTAAACAAATCATAATCTTACTCAAAAGTGTATTGCCATATTTCAGCCAAAAAAAGTCATTTGGCTTATTAGTTATATTGCACCCTCTCTAGCCTCCCCTTTCATCCTACTTACTTTAAGTGGTTTTCAAGTGTTGTGGTATGTTTCCTCACCCTAGTTTTTCACTCATTTTCATTTCTCTAAGCCATTATTGTTCCTTTTCACTCTATTCCCTTAGCCTCCTTTGTTCCATCTCTCATGCCTTGGCAAAGAGCTTGCTCTCATGAAGGCACTAGTAGTCATGGTGTGCATGGGGGCTTTCAGGCTCGAGCATGTGCTTGTTCCTCTATTCACCTTTACTGCATGCAAACTTTGCCCGAGATATAGGAAGAAATTTGCATAGGCGAAGAAGAGGTTGTAACTAATCAGGGAGTTCCCTTTAACTAAGAGGTCCTAGCTTCAGCAGCAAAGTTAGTGTTGGAAAGTAGTGATGCGGGAGCAACCAGCAACAAAGCCTACGTGGACAGCAAAGCTAAATCGAAAGAGAAACTACCTTAAATCAGAGCTAAAGAGGATTTAAAGCAGGAAAGCAGAATTAAAGTAGCTTTAAGGCGGACATGTTTTGAGACTTGCCATTGATAACAGCCACGCAGGCTTTTTGGAGAGCTTTCATTGTGGAGAAAAATCAGTAGAGGATCTGATCATCCTTCTTAATGCATCTTATATAAATGTAATGTGATGGGGTGTGAGAGGTATCTTATTTTTGTGAATGAATTTGTGGGTGAAAAAATGTAGTCCAACGTGACCTCGGTTTAAGGCTGAAATGCCTTTATTCATATTATAATATATGTGTTTTGTGTTAATGGCCTGTCTATATTTATGTGTGTTTTGATTCCATTCTTATTACGGTTGAATACAATATATATATATATATATATATATATGCGCCTTTTATTGTGATGACTTGTCTGACTGGGGAGATTTTGATATGTTGTTATATCTATAAAACCTGTGTGTGAATACCTTAATATAGCTGTTCACAATCAATGAGTGCGCAACTGATATGCAAGGCTGTGTGTAATATTCTCTGTTTTATTCGAATGAAAAAGTGCGAGAATGTTTTATTCTCTGTTTGAAGGAGCGATGAATCTAGCTCCTTAACGCTCAGGTTGCGTTCCTTAACCTGTCTGCGCGGAGAGGGTTGTTGTTTTTATATGCAACTGTAATAGTTTGAACATGGAGAATCGGGTCTGGCTTCAGAGATTCTGCCAAAACCGCCGAGGCAAAGAATTCAGTATTTGAAATTTATTTATTTTTTGAAATTGCGAATGTATGTGATAAATTAGGATGGTTGTCTATGTTCTTCTTTTATTAGCAATATTTGGCTGGAGAATGAAGATTCACATTTTAAAAGTTAAAACGCTTCCGTAAACCACAGGCCGGGATTGAATTTTTTATGGAATTGGGATTTTGGGCAACCCCCAAAATCTCGTTTTCATCAAGTAGTCACACCAAAGGGTGGAAAAACCAATAGCTTGACATTATCAACCTATATTGGCAATATCCTCCTTGAATGCAATGAAGCTAAGCAAGAGACCCTTCTACAATTTGATGAAATATCACTGGAGCATCGTGACATGGATAAGAGACTAGCTCAAATTGAGAATGCGCTCTTCATAGACAAGGGCCTTGCTCCCACAAATAGCCCATGAAAATCAACCCCTGTGGAGGTGTCAACGTCCTGGTAATTTCTTTCATGGTGTTTCTTGAGCATTGTTCTTATGCTCTATTTTTCTCAATCCCTTTGGTTGTTTAAGGAAGGTCTTTTTGCTATGTAAAGGGCAACACTAGCAAGGTCATGGCCTTATTTTGTTTCTACTATATCCATCTTATTTAGCAACATAGGCATCAAATCAGATACAATTTGTTATGATATGTTATTTTTGAATTAAAAAATTATTTTATAATTAGTTTAGTTTTCCTTGTGATATACCATAACACTAGAAAGTATAATATGAATGTAACACAATAATAAAAAAATAACTTTAAAAAATTGAATATAAATTTAATATTTATAGTCATATTTGTTTTTATATTTTTCAATTGAAAGTATAATTTTACAATAATATTATTGTAAAACATCAATTAGGTATGTAGTTATGACTTTGGGGAAAGACAAATTTGTAAAAAAAAAAAAAACTATTAATGGTTAAAAATAAATAATACTAATTAAATTAAACTTAACAATGAGTTATAATGGCTTTAGAATTATGTTTATATATAATTTTTTTTATGCTTTTTTATAAAAGTAATTTTTTTTAATAAAGTAATTTTTTTTCTCAATAATTATATGTGTGGAAAAACATTAACCTGCATAATTTGTTATAATTTTTTTATAGTTTTAATCTTTTTAGTTTTTGAATGAAAGTATTTTTTCCATATTAATAGAATGTGCGGAAAACATTAGAATTTATTGTTTATGTGCGGAAAACATTAGAATTTATTGTTTATATGTATATGTTTTTTATGTTTTTTAAATGAAAGTATAAACATCAATATATATGTTAGTTGTGATTTTGGGAAAAATACAAATTTGTAAAAAAAATAAAAAAATCTAGAAATGGTTAAAATTAAATAATACTAATTAAATTAAACTTATTATTACAATAAATTATAATGGCTTTAAAATTTATTGCTTATATACAATATAATGGCTTTAGAATTTATTGTTTATATATATATATATTTTTGTTTTTTTAATAAAAGTAATTTTTTTCTCAATAATATCATGTGTGAAAAACATTAACGTGTATATTTGTTTTAATTTTGGAATGGTTTTAATTTTTTTAGTTTTTGAATGAATATAATTTTTTGCTATTAATATCATGTAGGGAAACATTAATCAACATATTTATCATAATTTTGAAATGGTTTTAATTATTTTTTTTTGTTTTTGAAAGAAAGTAATTTTTTCGCAATAATTTTTTCGCAATAATATCAGGAAAATATTATGCAAGGAAAACACTAACTTGCATACTTGTCATGATTTTGAAATGGTTTTAAAATTTAGTGTTTATATTTATGATTTTGGAATGGTTTTAAAATTTAGTGTTTATATTTATACTTATATTTATGATTTATGATTTTTGAAAGAAAGTAAATTCTTTTTCTATAATATCATAGGTGGAAAACAATCTACATATTTAGCATAAAGGAAAATTTTGTTGAAAGATATTATTTTCAATATTTGTTTAAACTATAATAACTAAATAACATTTTTTTGAAGGGAAAAAAATTAACTTCTGCGGAAAACATCAATCTACATAATTATGGTGATTTTGGGAAAAAGGCAAATTTTGTTAGAAAAATATTATTTTCAATATCTGTTTTAAACTTTAATAATTATATGAAACTCTATTAAAAATTAAAAAGAAAAGATCTCGCAGAAAAGATCAATCTATGTAACTAATCTAAATTATGGTGATTTTGAAAAAAAACAAAGAAAAAACTAAATTTTACAGAAAATTTTGAGGAAAAAAACAAATTTTATTAAGAATTATTAATTTTAATATGATTTCAAACCTTAACAACCCGAAAACAATTTATCATTGTCTAAATTAACTACGTATGACCAATTTAATAGAAAATACCAGCATTTTAACCAAAGAAAAACCAATACATTTCAAAGTTTGAAGTTTACTTAACCACATATCACCAATTTAATAAAAAAAAACAAGCATTTTAACCAAAGGAAACTAACACATTTCAAAGTTTAAAGTTTACTTTTTGAAATCACTATAAAATTGGCAGAGATCGCATAATATTATGAGTAATAAATTTAAAACTCAATTTTATTTGATTTTTTTAATTATTATAAGGTGCATCATTTTAAATGGATTGGCAGAGATCGCATAATATTATGAGTAATAAATTTAAAACTCAATTTTATTTGATTTTTTTTTTTTTTTAATTATTATAAGGTGCATCATTTTAAAAAGGATGAAAATTATTATAAGGTGCATCATTTTAAAATGGATGAAAATTATTATAAGGTGTATCATTTTAAAATGGATGAAAATTATAAAAAGATAAAGTTAAAATTTTTATTATTTTAATAAAACTATAATTATTAATATAAAATTTTCAAATGAAAAATATTAAATTTAATTATTATTTAATTTACTTTTTCTTATTATTTTTTCAATTTATATCCATACAAACTAATAAATTATTAATTTCATTTTTATAATTAATTATAAAGTGTTAGTTGTGGTAGAAGGGGAGGGATATTATTCAATTTTGATGGAATAATAGAAATCAAATTTGTATGGCATCAGGGAAGGAAAATCAACAATGAGAGTGAGATGTATGGTCTCTTTCAAGGTTTATTCATTGCTAAAGATAAAGGAATCAAATACATTATTACACTAGGAGACTCACTAATTACAATTCATTATCTCATTATTGAAGGCAACCCAAAGGATAATTCCCTTGCATTGGTGCTCCAAAGAATTAGAGGATTGATAGAGTACTTCCATTCCAAAGAATTTTATCATATTTTGAGAATTAATGACATGGATATCCAGTCACAAGCAAATAAATCTTGCTCTATGGAAATGACCAAGCTAAAAATTAATGACTCGAGTTGTTTCTGTTGACACATAATCATTGGGATTGGGTGAATATATGTAAAATAGTGTAAATAGAAAATGAGAATAGGGATATGAAGAGACACTGGGAGATGAAGCCCAAGAGTCTCTCCCTCCATGTATATATCTATGATCAACCTTAATGCAAAAATCACAATTCATTAGAGTTACCTCCTAGCTTGACATGGTATCAAAGCACAAGTCCCCTTTTAGACCTGTAACTCTCGTATTCTACTAGTTTTCTGCTCTCGTTTAGAGTTTGCTGCCTAGAGATGTTGAACACATGAGGGTGTTGGAGGTTTGTTGTAGCAAGCTGCTATGGTCAGAGCCGTTGTGACTGTGACTAGGTTGAGATTTGGGATATGTTAATTATATATATATATATGTGTGTGTGTGTGTGTGTGTGTGTGTGTGTATGTGTATGTGTATATGTATATGTAGCTATACATATACATATACATATACATATACATAAAACTAGTTTTCCTGCGTGGAGATTGATTCCTTGCCATACTATTACATCGTATTGCTCTAACTTGTATAACATTGGTATCACCTCCTCTCCACCATACTACATTATACTCCCAGCCCGACTCCATCTTCACACCCGTGGTATTACTCCTGCATACCACATAACTATATTGCATACTTCGTCATTGCTGCCTCACCACAGTCACATTGTCCATATACCACCTCACAGTGGTATCCTCCTCCTCACTGCCAATATAGTTTTTATACCACAGTGTCGTTGAATAGTATGACATAGCACCTCCCTCACATACCACTTACACCGAAACGATCTCGCTTTAACCGTTATATTACCTCTTGAATCTCGGTTACGTTAGATGGTATCAGTGTAATATATACTATGCCATTTTTGCATATATATACCTCCCAATTACGCCATCGTTGCATATATATACCTCTCGGTTACTGTTGTATCACCCAATAGTCGTAGTTTATGTTGAATGTTGGTTATATCACCTCCCATACTGCCTCCTCATACCCTATGGCTCTCTGTTGCAGCATCACACCCGCGCTATAATATAACTCTGCCACATTATATGTAACTCTTGTCCATAATACTCACAGTTACGTTGTCATAATAGTTATGATGTTTGCCTTCCATATAGCACCTCCCCTCGTTATCATATATGCCATATATAACTCCTCCATGTTGTCCATGTTAATAACTCATCCCCCATATACACCCTCCCCCATATGCCATCTCCCCCAAATAATACCTTTGTCATATATGTAAACCAGAATTGTATTTTTTTTACACAATTTACCACGAGAAGTGCATTTTTTCCACTAGAAGGACATTTTTTTTTAAATATATTAGCAGCAGAGTACATTTTTTAAATTCACTCATTGATATCTATTGTTGGAGGCCGGAGAGGAATAGGAAGAAGGAATTTTAGAGGCAGGGGGGGCAAACAGTTCCAAGGAGAAAAGTTTGCTCTTCATTACATATGATGCAATAGAGATGGACATGGTGCATCCACATGTAAGTTGCCTTGGAACATAATTGAGTAGGAAAGAAATCAAGCCAAAGGTAAAACCAATGACAAAGGGAAAGGTAAAGCGCTCGAATCCACTCACTATGTTGTGACACATTGTAATATTGAGTAACTGAAGACTTGTTTAATGCTTCATTTGCTTCTTGGAAAAATGATTGGTTGCTTGATTTAGGAGCAAATTCCTATATGACTTTTAGAAGAGATTTTTCTGAAATATTTACTGACAATGTTGATGGAGTAGTATACTTTGCAGACAAATCAAAACTCAAACCATCAGGCTTGGCACCATCAGGCTCAAATTGCCTGGTCTTCCATAATTTCTTCTGCATAATGTTTTATATATCCCGAAGTTGAGGAGAAACTTGTTGTCTTTGGTCCACATCCACCAGCAAGGACACTCCATTCATATGTTTGATGGCAAGGTTGAGGTCAGAAAAGCATCAGAACACTCACTTGTCATGACAGGGATAGAAGAAGAAAGACTCCTGAAATTGCAAGGAACCTCTACTCGTGCACATAACTTCTCATATAGTTCTCACTATGAAGGTACATTTCCATCAAGTCTTTCATGGCATGCTATATATGGACACTTGAATTATGACAACCTTCGTATGCTGAAGAAAAGTGGTGTTATTGGTTTGCCTATAATTCCTAGGAAACTTAAGCAATGTGATGCTTGTATCTTAGGAAAGAACAACAAACAATTGTTTCATGATTCACATTCCAAAGCACATAGAAAACTTGAAATTATTCATTCAGACTTATGTGGCCCAACGCATGTTCCTTCTGCAAATGGAAATAAATATATGTTGACATTTATTGATGACTACACCAGAATGTGTTGGGTTTATTTATTGAAGAACAAATCTGATGCTTTTCAAACATTCAATAACTTTCATGCATGGATTGGAAATTGTTGGGATAAGGCCCCTAGGGTTAGTTTTGGGGTTACTTTAACCCAATGTTGTAAAAGATTTTGAAAAAAATGTAAAGTCTCTGCAGTATGTGGATGCGAAGCGCGCAGATAGATAGGAGTCAAAAGGGTATTAACCCTTATTTTTGGTCGATTTTAAGATTCTCCCATGGTTCGCGGACCATGGTATTGTAAGAAGGAGAGTTATAAATAGTTGAGTCATAACAAGTCTTAGAAATAACTTTTGATAGAGAATTGGGTACGCTGGAGGGTTTTTGTTGTCTTGGGCAAGTGCTAAGGCATGAAGGCTCTGCTTCTTGTGCTTAGGTGAAGAAGCGAAGGCTCCTATAGCTAAGTGCGCAGGAGTGCGGGCCCCTGCAGCTCAATGTGCAAGGTAGAAGAGTCTATAATCTGAGAATTGAAGATCAATAAAGACTGGTTTTGAAGAATTACTAAGCATTTATGTTGAATCTGTTATGTTATATTCTATCACTTAATAATAAGTTTTATGAAATAACGAATGAATGTTGTGAATTCACTAAATCTATCTTAATGATGCATGATATGAATGGTTATCTAATTCCACGAAGTTAAAAGCTATTTCTGTTATGTTTTTAAATGAATTAAGTAGATCTGCGCGAACTTAGATCTAGGGTAGTTTATTGATGCCCGAAAGTAGGTAGATCGTCTATTTAAGGTCCGTAGAGTTTGATCATGGACCTTCGCTAAGGTCTGGAAGACATTTTAACTTATTTACAGTGAAGCCCCTTAGAAGACTACCAATCTACACGAAGGTAGATTTGAACTATCAAATCCTAAGAACCGTTTATCACATATCGTTGGATGCAGAAACCTGGTTCTAGCATCCCCGAATACTGCTTCGGGTGAGACTCCATCCTACATTATGCAAGTTGTTGCCAAAAAGGCCAGCAGTTAGGGTTTTGTTGGTTGGAACAAATAGCTCGGAATCTAGGTTAGGCCCCCTTAAGCCAACAAATGGTTATGTTGCTAGGACCGGGATCTGCTTAAGAGATGTGTGATGTCGCATTACTGGAAGCCGACTAAGAAAGAGATTGAAAAGTGGTTCGATCGAAAGATTCACGAGTTTGTAGCTCAAGAAAACAGGAATCCATGCTTGTCGAAGGCAGATTGGTTGAATAGATATTTGTATACAAAGGTACATGAAATTTTCTTTTGCACTTTTCCATGCAAATTATATGAGTGGTTAGCTAAATTGACAGACAATCAAGGGAGGTGGAAGCTCGATAGTCCTATAGTATGGACTCCAGTATTGGTGCGTTGACTAGAGGCATTTGCAAACAAGATCATGTGGGTCGTCAATCATTGGCTTGATCGAATTCTGGGAGGATTTGTTACTGAATTTTTAGTTGACACATCAGTTAGCTATAATGAAGCAGAGCGAAGTGGAGCGAAGATTATTCAAAGGACCATGAGGTAAGTACTTTAGGTCATTGAATACTTGGATTAAAATGATATTATGTGAAAAACGGGTAATGCCATTACCTTAATGTTCGGAGCTACGTGAAGTGGAAGATTCTTTAGAAGAAGTGACGGATCAGGTCCATAGTATAGTCCATTGATTGAACCTCCTTCAAGTGACGATGAAGGGGTGGTGTTGACTACGCTGTGAAGCATCGTTTAGTTAATAACTCAGGGTATTCCAAGGATATCTCAACCATCCACTACACCTCCACCTCATACACCTACGCCTTCACCTCCTCCACCTCCACTTCCACCATTCAACATGGCAAACGCGATGAAGATGTTGATCTCCAAAGGAACGGGTGATGAAGATCCAGAACAATTTTGGTTTGTTACAGGAGTTGTGTGGACATCACAGCAAGTTACTGATGACAATATTAAGAAAGCATAGTTGGTTGCAGCCTTACAGGACCGCACATTAACATGGTATATCAAGTATTGCACTGATAACCCCAACGCGTCATTGGCAGATACCCAGCTAGCCTTAAACAAGGAGTTCAGTAGGCCTAAGTCAGAGGCGCAGTCAGTAATTGAATTTAAGGAGATCCGAATGAGAGTCGATGAGACGCCTTGGGACTTTGATCAAAGGTTGAAGTGCCATCTCAAGCAAGCTAATATGCAAATCTCAGATACCCAACATCGTGACTGGTTTATAGCATCGCTTTTACCGCATTTAAGAATACCTCTGTCATAGCAGAAGATAGAAACGCAAGCAGAATCCTTGGAGATCGCGATGAGTTTGCACGCATCACCTATTCCAGATACAAACCTTGGGGTGTAATAGATTCATTCGCAACTGGAGATCCTACACTTGGAATTGTAGAGCCTGAAGAAAGGAAGGGAAGCTCAGTTGGAGGTGCACGCTGAGATCTGGTGTCTAAAATGTAAAATCCATGGACATGATAAGGATCATTACCCAGTCTTTAAGAATTATATTATAGGAGGAGGGCATGTACCCCTGAAACCAAAAATTAATATTGGGATGAGCGCAGGAGCTACGCTGTGGTGTGCTATTTGTCAGGTTACATGAAAACATGCTATAGATAACTGCCACCTACTACAGAAGCTTGTATAGACCCCTCAACAGTTATTTTGCAATTTTTGTGAGTCAGTAGAGCACAATGAGCACCATTGTAGAAGTTATGAGTTGATGATGGACATGACCCCTACCTACAGAATGCAGGCAGAAAGTCAGCCTCAGGATCAAGGCAAGGGAACATTGCGCTAGGGATTCCAATGACGAGGATGAGGAAGAGGCGTTGGACCAGGGCGAGGACATGGGCAGGTAATTTTCTATAACTGTGGCAAAGCATGACACTTCACGCACAATTTTCCAAATCTCACACATCCCTCATGTCAGTATTGTCGATAGTTTGATCATGTCATAAAGGAATGTTTGGTCCTTATGGAAAATATGTAAGAGAAGAAGGTGCAGCCCCAGAAGCCTACACAGAACATTCAGATGATGAGGGTTGGGCCCCACGAAGAGGATCAAAACATAAATATTGTATTGGGAAGTGGTATAGCAACTGGCACAGATTAAGGTAAGCAGCCTGAGGAAGAGGGATGGGTACGCAAGACTGCTGTGAAGGAAGTCGACTTTGATCTGAATCATGCTAAATAAACTTTCTTGGAAGCAAAGAAAAACTTTGCTGAGGCCTCCACCTTAGGAAGTCAAGAGAAAATGTTGGGGACTAATGTGTCATGGGAAGTAGATCCTTCCATACTGGCTACTTTTCTTAAGACTTGTATGAAGTTGTTGCACGATCAAAAAGTTGTCTAAGGATTAAAAGACTTAATAGACAAGTGTGCCAATAAGGAAAAGACTCCTATGGAGTAGCGCACAGTAAGAAAGATCGGTAAGCATAAGGCACGAATTGGGCACGAGATGAGGTTAACCGCGTAGATAGGTGAATATGAAATGGACCAGGTCATCTTGGATCTGGGGTCTGATGCGAACATCTTGCCTAAGCAGACGTGGGAAAGGATGGGGAGACCTATGCTGTAACAGTCTCCTATTCAATTGTGCATGGAAAATCAATAGAAGATTATTCCAATGGGGTGCTTATATGGTGTAATATTGAGGGAGCAAGTGCGTTGGTTGACTTTGAGGTCATTGAGATAGTGGATGATAGTAAACCATACCCCGCATTGTTAGGAATTGAATGGGCTATCGATATGAATAGAATAATCAACTTGAAGAAGCGGAAGATGTCATTTGAGAAGAAGTCGCTCAGGGTAGTCATGCCATTAGACCCTGTAAAAGGAACATGTTACATTGAACCTGTGCGCAACTACGTAGAAAGTGACGATGATATCGAACATATATACAAGATAACAACGCGCGATGAGGATTGGATTAATCCTACAACAGACAAATGAATTGTGTGGGACAGGGATAGCTCCTGCACCTCAGATTTAGATGAAGAGCTGGAAAACTGGAAAAATAGGTTGCACGGAGTATTGATGCTCCGCTGCAATATCATGACCAAGTCACTAAGGTGTGTTGCGACTGAGGTAAGAAACCTTCTGCATTATGATGGATTGACTGATGTGGAATTGTTTTTAGATGAATTTGAAAAGGAAGTACTGGAAGAGCATCACTTTTAGGCACTGAAATTGGCGTTGCTCGCTACGCCTACCCGTTGGTAGGTTAAGCACAAGGAGAGCTTTTCTGGATGGAGCAAATACCACAGAATGATGAAGTTAAAGTTTGGTTATGCTAACACCAGGATGACAGAAAAATATAGTGGGAAGGATGATCCACACGATTATTTAGCATGATGGACTAAAGCCTGGGGAATAGAACCACAACCAGAATAGGTGCATATATTTTGTCATATGTTAGATACGATCCCCATGAACTAGTATTTGGAGACTGAGCTTCGCCATGGGACTAATCAATGGGACATTTTAAGGGAAATTTCTCTATTAACCTTCAGCTTTGAGGATGGCTTTGATAGTATTGATGAAGTGCCGCGAGAAATAAAAACAATTGTATTCAGAACGTCAAAGGAACCAGTGGAATGGACTCAACCAGATTGGAGCATGCAACTACGCCATGCGTTGGAATGCTATAATGTGAACGTCAATGAAGAGGATGACCCACGAAATATTACCATCCTTGAGACCGAATGGCAGCGTGAAGTTGAAGGACCGAGGGTAGCAAACCCAGATATATCTGAGCCTCTGAAAATGTGATAGGTAAACATTGGGTCCAAAGAAGAACCCAAGTTCGCGAAGATAAGAGATTATTGGGTTGAAGATATGGTTGATAAAGTAGCTGAGCTACTGCACAAGTACCAGGACTTATTTCCCATGAATTTTTCAGATTTGAAAGGGATTGTCGAAGATTTGGGAATTATGAAGATTACATTGAAACCGGATGCGAAGCCTATTAAGTAGTGACCTTATCGATTGAACCCAAAGTATAAGGAAAATGTGTGCCTCGAATTGAATAAGATGTTGGAAGTTGTCATTATTGATCCTGTAGAAGAATCTGATTGGGTAATCCCAATGGTGCTCCAAGAAAAGAAACAGAAGGGAGAAATCTAGATATGCGTAGATCCGCGAAAGTTGAACTATGCATGCGTGCATGACCCATTTCCGACACTGTTTATTGACGAAGTATTATAGAATGTTGATGGACAAGAATCATACTCATTCACTGATGGGTTTTTGGGTTATCATCAAATAAAGATCGCACCGAAGGATCGTAGAAAAACAACCTTCGCAATGGAATGGGGTTGCTTCCAATAAATAGTTATGCCATTCGGATTGAAGAACGTGCCTGCAATCTTTTCCCGAGTAGTGATCGCAACATTCAAGGAATTTATTCATAAATTCCTGGAAGTATATTTTGATGATTGGACCGTGTTTGGGTTGGTAAAACAACATGTTGCAAGTTTGTGCCTCATGATGGATATGTGTCAAAGGTATCATATTGCACTGAATTTGAAAAAATGTATATTATGTGTTCCTTTTGGGATCTCGCTGGGTCATGTCATGTGTAAGCAAGGATTGATGGTGGGCCCTGCAAAGATTATTTTAATTGTGAACTTGGAGGTGCCTAGGAACGTCAAGAAGCTACGCACGATGCTGGGACACACTAGATACTATAGAAAATTCATTAAAGCCTATGTTCAAATTACCGTGCCCATGGAAAAACTGCTAAAGAGGGATGCGACATTCTGTTGGGATGAGGAATGTCAGCGCAACTTAGATGTGTTAAAAGAAAATATGGTGATTGTACCAATCCTGTTATTTCCCCATTAGAAGAAGGAGTTTCATGTACATGTGGATGCTTCTTGAATTATGTTGGGTGTAGTACTAAAAGGTTGAAAAAAATTATTCAGCAACAGAGTGCGAGGGGTTGGACATGGTCTACCCACCGCAGAAATTCAGGCATTATCTCTTAGGGGGACATTTTAAGATGTATATAGATCATTATGCCTTAAAGTACTTGGTCAACAAGCCTGTGTTAGGCGAAATATTTGCAGGTGGTCGTTATTATTGCAGGAATATGATTTTGAAGTTATTGTGAAGCCTAGTCAGTTGAACGTCGGTCTAGACCATCTGTCAAGGATTAAAATAGGTGAAGAACCTAGTAATTTGGAGGAAGGGTTGTTGGACATGCAGCTCTTTACGGTACGCATAGAAGATGACCATTTTGCTGACATTATTCAATTCTTAACTACAAGGATGGCACCTAAAGCATATACGACTCAGCAGGACATTTGTACAAAATGGGGGCATACAAAATATTGCGGAGATATGTGCTGGAATTTGAGCGTGATAGTATCATAGCTGAAGCTCATGGAGGAGTGGTAGGAGGTAACTATGCAAGGAAATTGACCGCATAGAAGATTTTATGCACTGGATTATGTTAGCCTACATTACACAACGATTATAAGGCATACTGCAAGGCATGCCAAAGGATGGGGAAGCCTTCACGAAGGGATGTATTGCCTTTAAATCCCCAAGCTTTATTGCAGGTACTTGAGAAATGGGCTATTGATTTTATAGGTCCCATACAACCACCAGGAAAGAAGATGAGCGTGCGGTATATTATTAATGTGATAGAGTGTTTAACCAGATGGGTGGAAGCACAACCAGTGAGGGATTGTACAGCGGCCACTGCTGCGAAGTTTCTCTTTGAGTATGTCTTAACACGGTTTGGATACCTAAAGATTTTGATGAGTGATAGAGGTACGCATTTTTTGAATGAAACAATCAACGCGAAGTTGGAATAATTTTAGGTATATCATCAGAAGAGCACGCCCTATCACCCACAGGTGAATGGAATGGTGGAAGCTTTTAATAAGATCTTAGAGCATGCATTAACAAAGATATGCAACGCACAGAGGAATGGTTGGGATATGCGCGTACCTGCTGTGTTATGGGCTTCTAGGACGACCTACAAGAAGTTAAAAGGACAAACGCCATTTAGGTTGGTCTACAGAATTAAGGCAGTCATGCCGATAGAGTATATTGTGCCCAGCTTAAGGATAAAAGATGTGACTGAGATGGCGGACCACGAGACCTTGGGGGAACGAGTCGCGTAGCTCATGGAATTGGAAGAAAGCCACTTCCTTACAAGATTTCATCAGCAAGTGCAAAAGGAACGCAAAAAAGCATGGCATGATCGGCACATTAAGATGTGCATGTTCAAGGTAGATGATTTGGTGTTGTTATATGATAGTAAGTTTATGAAGTTTCCAGGAAAATTTCAAATGCACTAGTTGGGGTTGTATGTTATTGAGGAGATCACAGCTGGTGGCGTAATTCAACTCGTGAAGCTGAATGGGGACCCTTTCCTTGGAAAAGTGAACGAAAGTAGATTGAAGCTATACACAGGGGATCTTGCCCCTATGTGATGACTATATGGCAACAGGATAGTCTCAGTAATCCAGGCAGCTGCAAGGGATTGCGGGACTATAAACTACGCTTCCTGACTCAAGGAAAAGCTTGGTAGGGAGGTTGTGCGATGAATGGTAGGGGTGCGACAGGTGAAGTTGCGCTACATGAGCTATGCCATAGAGGATGGGGCCGCGCAGGTGGGTCCAGAGGTAACCATTGAGGTTACTATTCATGATTTGATCGCTAAAAAACAGTGAAGGGGAGTAGGTAGGCACTATTTATTGTGAAAATATTTGGAGATTTGCCGCCAAAGGGGTATTTATTATCAGAATTTGGGTGGAACGATCAGATTTGAATTCAAAACCCCTATAAATTACGTGTGTCAGTCCAACGAAAAACACTTTGCATTATGAGAGTTGCTTGCACGTTTTGATGTCTGAAGTGTATGAATCGTGCATTCTGGGAAGAGTTTGTGACGTGCCCCTCATTTGCAAATTATACTCCAGTAGCTCGAGAGCGATTCATTGAGAAAATGACCTTTACAAACCCCATCGAGGCCATAAGTTCAGAAGCTATTGTTTCTAACGTGTCAGGCCCCAATGTAACTAGTATGGAAGCCACGCCCGTTGTGCCTACAACACCGAGGTCGCTTAGGCCGAAGCAAACTACCACAAAAGAGAAACAACCGGCCGCAAGGGAGAAGCACTCCACCATGAAGGAAAAGTAGAAAAATTAGGTGCCTATGAGAATGTCACCAAGGAAGAATCCAGAGGTGTGGCAAAAGGAGAAAAAAGACAAGCAACAGAAAAAGTGGTGGATTTAGAAGAAGAGGAGTACCAAGGTGTTGAGGAAGTCGATTCCGAAGAAATCAAGCCTATCACAAGGCTCCCTGAGTATATCCCTCCACACAAGGGAATAACCAACATGACCAAGGACCCGGATTCTGGAAAATTCGTGGTGTCAACTCCCCTGCTGCATGAGCAAGTCGAATTTGAAGGTCCTAGGCTAGCATGCATCCCAGTATTAAAAATGGAGGATTGGGACCTCATGGACCATGAAAAGTTCCCGCACTTACCAACCCATAAGTATATGACAAAGATATACTATGCTGAAATGGGGATTATGCAGTTGGAGCTCATGAAGTGGGTTTGTGGTGTTGAGCAGGTGTGGCTACTAAACATGCTCTTAGTACCGCATTATCATCGCTCAGCTATCAATATGGTATGTGTGTGATGGCTCCTCATGCTGTTGCACGATGGGGTTCTGTGGCTTGGGCAACCCATTCCAATCACTGACATGTTGATCCACAGGATAACGAAGTTGCCTCACAAAGGAGCAGACCCTACCAAGGAGTTTGGAGGGAAAATAAGGGAGAAATAACTAGCTAATAAAATGAAGAAAGAGTATGGTCTTGTGAAAAAGTCGTGCAGATACTCTATCCTGTCAATTCAAGACCAGGCAGTACAATTTGCTGCTCAGATCCTTGCGGGCAAGATCATGAGGAAGTGTCACACGGATGAAGTCCTGGCGCCAGTAATGTCACTTGCTGCATAGCGCACGAAGGGTGTGCATCATAATTGGGCCAAATATCTATGCCAAGAGTTCCTCGCGAACTGCCAAGAAGCCGAAGAGGAAAGCAAGCCATTTCATTATGCTTGGATTTTATTGTCTATCATGTTAGTTGCTTGGAGGCTGTCGAAGGATAGCTAGTTTCCTCCGCACAAGGAAGATTTACCTGAGGCAACGTGGTTCGCCTCATTGTGGTCTACAAAGAATCTGACACGAATCAAGGAGATGAAGATTATATGGGCCCTGATGGAGATGGATCTTCGGATGGTGATTAATAAGAGGCCAAGGTTGTCCCCAAACTTTTTTGAACAATTAACTGCCTATGCAGAGTTCAAGGTGACTTTCACAATGTATCAATTTGTGCACGAAAGGACCCAGAGCAAACATGGCATTTGTTGCCTTATTTGGTGTCTGATACGGATGTGCAAGAAGTTTTATGGTATTGGCTAGCAGAGTGGCGTGAACCTATGACACTGGATGTGGGAACAAGAAAAGGCACAGAAAGCTCTACTGTTCAGAAGCGGAAGGACGTCGCTCAGAAGGTCGTGCATGCCTTGGCCAAACAAAAAAAGCAGGAAGCTGCTAAGGTAGCTATGGAGAAGGGCCGAATGGAAAAAGAGCGCATTGCTAAAGAGTAGGCAGAGAAGTAACGACATGATACTACAGAGGGTGAAAAGTCTGCTTCCCGTCACACTAATGAGCAAGAGTTATCAGAGTAGGGAGGAGGCAGTGGTGAGGAGCAGAGCACTCCTTTCATCCTAAAGAGACGCAGGCAGGAGCAAATAGGCGAACAACAGAAAAAACATAAGTCTAATAAGCAGACACATCTTGATCCCATGGTGTTGACTAAAGGTGATCTCGATGAGATCGGAGACAAGATGCGGGACATGACAACGGAGGTGCTACAACAATTTGAGCAGTAATATATATAGATGCTAGGGAGCATCCAAAAGGATTTGCATGAGTGGCGAATACAAGCGAACAGGATCCAGCCAAGCGTCGGGCAAGAGAGCAAAGTGTAAGCAAGCCTGACACAGGACAACAGCACAGTGGCGAAGCTAGAACAAACTCTGGATCTCAGAGTCATTCCATTGCCAGAGGGGTCCATTCGCGCAGAATCAGAAGAGGATCACGTTGTGATTAATACAGTGAAGGACGTGTGGCTTAATCTGGTCGCGTTATTGCTTTAGACCCTCCATGCACTACATAAGGGGGTGTCAGAAGAAATAAGGATCAGGGAACAATGTGCCCTCACCATCGTCAATGAGTTTAACGTCAACAATGAACAATTATTCGCAGAGAAAACTCAAGCAATAAAGGAAAAGGAAGAACTTCAGACACGACGACATAGCTTAGAAACAATGATCAAGTAATCTTAGAAGTTAGTGACTGAAATGAACATACCAGAGGATGTAGAGGCCTCTGCCAAAGTGCGGAAATTGGTTGTTGCAATATGTGCTTCAAAGGAGGAAGTCGATAGGGTGACTTTCAATTTCCAGATGAAAATAGTAGAGCTATAGTTGAAATTGCAGCCAATGACTCCGCCTGAGGTTTGGGAGTAGCGCGGAGCAACAATCAAGGAGGGAATGACTACATTGGATGTCACAGTCAATGAATTCTCCTCAATGTTTGATGCAACGATGGAGCTATGGATGAGTCTGCAAGAGGACCTGTACCTGCAGAAGTTAAACACAGATGTTTGATAAACGCAGCGACAATTTTATGAGGTCTGAGCGAATGCGTGCACCTTGGCGCCAGCACAATGTCTTGTGAAGCTACAGGAGTTTAAGCGGCTGCTCACATAGGTGGAGGACTTGCAGAGGACAGAAGCCTTGTTATAGTCGTGGCTAGAGGAAGCTTGTCAACTTACTCTGTCACTTTAGGAGAAGCTTAAGGGGCTACAAAAGACGTAGAGGACCATGCGCCTAGTAGTGGAGGGGCCAACAACTGAGAAATTGGTTGAAGTACAACAGACAGCGACACAGAGTGCTGCAGAAGTTGTAGTGATGCAGGTTGAGCTAGGTGGTATTTGCAGCAAGATCACAGTGCCAACTTAGTGACTCGAGGGCAAGTCACGATCTTTGTGTTGGATTCCTATTGGGATAAGGCCCCTAGGGTTAGTTTTGGGGTTACTTTAACCCAATTTTGTAATTTTTTTTGAAAAAATCTAAAGTATCCGTAATGTGTGGATGCGGAGCGTGTGGATAGATAGGAGTCAAAAGGGTCTTAGCCCTTGTTTTTTGTTGGTTTTAAGATTCTCCCATGGTCCACGGACCATGGTATTGTAAGAAGGAAAGCTATAAATAGTTGCGTCATAGTGAGTCTTAGAAATAACTTTTGATAGAGAATTGGGTACATTGAAGGGATTTTGTTGTCATGGGTGAGCACTAAGGTAGGAAGGATCTGCTTCCTATGCTTAGGTGAAGAAGGGAAGGCTCCTGCAATTGAGTGCGCAGGAGGCCTGGGTAGAGTCTGCAACTAAGTGCGCAAACCCCTACAGCTGAGTGCACAGGGTATAAGAGTATGTAATCTGAGAATCGAAGATCAATAAAGACTGGTTTTGAAGAATTACTGAATGTTTCCATTGAATCTGTTATGTTATATTATGTCGCTTAATAATATGTTTTATGAAATAATGACTTAATGTTGCGCGAATTCGCTGAATATATCTTAATGATGCATGATATGAATAGTTATCTAATTTTGCGAAGTTAAAAGTTATTTCTATTATGTTTTCTGATGGTTTAAGTAGATCTGCACAAAATCAGATCTAGGGTAGTTTATTGATGCACGAAAGTAGGTAGATCTTATGTTTAAGGTCCGTAGAGGTTGATCGTGGACCTTCACGAAGGTTTGGAAGTTATTTTAACTTAGTTACAGTGAACAGCCCTAGAAGACTATCGATCTGCGTGAAGGCAAACCTGAACTATCAGAGCCTAAGAACCATTTATCACATACCGTTGGATGCAGAAACCTAGTTCTAACATCCCCCAATACTGCTTTGGGTGAGACTGCAACCTGCGTTATGCATGTTGTTGCCGAAAGGGCTAGTAATTAGGGTTGTTTTGGTTAGTGCAAACAACTCTGAACTTGGTTCAAGCCCCCTTAAGCCAACAAAAATGATGCACAAACTCATATTGGCTCTATTCACACTAATAATGGAAAAGAATACACTTCAAATGGATTTGAAAACTATCTTCACCAACATGGGATCAAGCATCAAACAATTGTGCCTTATAACCCCGAATAGAACGAAGTAGTTGAAAGAATGAACAAGACAATCTTAAATATGGTACGTTCCATGATGTTTTTCAAGAATGTAAAATTGATGTTTTGGGTTGATACAATTTTATGTGTTGTATATATAAAGAATAGGTGTCTCTCTAATGCTATTAGAAACAAGACTCATGAAATGTGGTATGGCCACATTCCTTCGGTAAATCATCTCATGGTTTTTGGTTTGATACCTAAGGAACAAATAAACAAACTTGGTGAAAGGAGTCGTAAGTGTGTCTTCTTGGGGTATTCAAGTAGCTCCAAAGCATATCATCTCTATGATGAATATAATAAGAAGTTTATAGTGTCTAGAGATGTGATCTTTCTTAAATCTTCCAAGACTAACAATGTTGTTGAGTAGTAGCTTGATCACTTGGATAGATTTGGACATGCCAAGTGTTTTCAAGAATTTGATAATGAGATTCCACATCTTGAAGGGGGGATTCCTATACTGGATCAACCTGTGGAATCTTCTTTTGAAGCACTCTCTCCCCCACATGAAGCTCCAACCACTGATGACACTTTGAGTGATGTGATTGACATAATTAGGAGACTCAATCTTGATTCAACCCTAACTCAGTCAACTAAGCAACCTGGGCCATCTCAGAAAGGTCCTCCAAAATGGCTGACAAAGACACTTGAAAGTGTTCATCCTGGTGAGGTTGGAAAGATAGTAACAAGAAGTACAATCAAGAAAAATGGAGGTGATGTAAATGATTCTAATTCACCTATTAATATGGATGTTTCTTATGATTGTGAACTGAATTTGTCTACAGATTTTGAACCAACTTCCTTCAAAGAAGTCGCTTCTCATGATGAATGGAAAGAAGCGACATAAAAAGAGTATGATAAAGAATGGCACTTGTAAGATGGTTGATCCTCCATTGGGAACCAAACCAATAGGTTGCAAGTGGGTCCACGAGAAAAAGTATAAAGTTGATGGCTCACTTGACAAGCACAAATATAGGCTTGTGGAAAAAAAATTGCATAGAAGGCAGGGGTTGACTATGAGGAGACTTTTTCCCCCACAACAAAATGGGCTACCATCATAACACTCTTTGCCTTGGTAGCTCATAATGGTTGGAAATTCCATCAAATGGATGTAAAAGCCGCTTTCTTGAATGGAGATCTGAAAGAGAACGTTTTTATGTCCCTGCCAGAAGGATTTGTTGTGAAGGGTCAAGAATATAAAGTATGAAAGCTTGTAAAATCTGTGTATGGCCTCAAGTGAGCACCGTGAGCTTGGTATGAGAAGTTAATTAAGCATCTTCTGAAACTCAAATTCAAAAATTATGCTCTTGATGATGCAACTATGTTTGTCAAGAAATTTGGCAAAACAATTGTATATCTTGTGGTGTATGTAGATGATATTTCGATGTTAAGGAACAATGAGAGTTATATTGTATCCATAAAAAAGGAATTGAGGAAATGTATTGAAATGAAAGACTTGGGGTATGTTCACTACTATCTTGGTATTTAAGTAACTCAAAATCCGAAGTTTATATTCCTCTCTCAGAAGAAGTACATTGGAGATCTGTTGAACAAGTTTGGCATGGTTGAGTGCAATAATTTAACTACTCCAATGGAACAGAACTTAAATCTCACTAATAAGGCTCATCAATGGTTACGTTATAAGGGTCAGGATGCCATCCTCCAGCTTTAGAACTATCTCTTTCTCGCATTTATTTACAATTTTGTTATATTATGCTATGTGAGAAGGGTAAAAGATGTTTGCTATCTAATGTGTCTTAATATGGTTTAATTGAAATAAATGGAGCATTTTTGAGATGATTTCTATGTAGGGGCTCAGAGTAACTAGTAGGGAGAGATTCTAGGAGGTTGTTCACCTCTTTAACTCTTTCAATTAGCCCAAGATCACAACATTCTCTATCATCAACTCGAGTTCATTGGCATTCAAGCAAGACAAGGTCATTAGCAGCCAAGCAAGTGCAGTTAATGAGGAACAAGATCCACCATTCTTGAGTTGTGAGACAAACGTTCCTATTTTCTGTATAAATAAACATGTGAAAGATCTCATTAGGATCTAAGTTTTGTTTTCATCTAGGTAGCTATTGAGCTCAAGTACTTAGCACTATTATTTTTTATTGTTATATGATGTATTAGACATTGATGCAATGATAATGAAAAGCTGCTTATTGGTTCATCACTGAGTTAGTTCCAGAGGGCTAAGACTCTTGGGTTTGTGCCCAACCCCAGTGGATTAGGTCCCTCTTGTGTATTTGTATCTCTTTTTAGTTTAGAGTGCTTATTAGTTTCTTGCAATTCCTTAGAGAAAAATCCATAGAAAATCTGTGACTGCAACCTCTACCTCACCTCTCTCATGGGAGCATGAGTCGAAGGGTTTACAACCACAGTCCAAAAAATATTATGTTTATGAATTCTTGGAAGAAGATGTATGTTGGCCATCTTGTTTTTCATATGCTTACCATAGCTTAGGATTTGATTTGTTGGTTAGATTGAAGTTTTGTCATAAGATTAGATATCATTTAAATTAAACTCATCTTTTCCACTATTGATTTGTTCATTTTGTCAATGATAAATGGGTATATGCATGTGATTATTGCAGGACTATTTGGATCTGCAAGAAAGGGCACCTTCACCACCTCCATCTTGGACTTCCTCACCTTCTCTTATGAATCCCAAAATCCGTCTTAAAATTTTTGTTCATGATATCATTTTCCTAGACCACCATGAGCATCTCTCCCAGTGCCAAACACACCTTCAAAATGGTCTAGGGTTGGTTAGGGGCTTTGGCCACCCTTCATTCTTGTACCTCAACCTACATCCACCTTGTCATACCTTGAACCCATGATTTCCACCTCCTAAACCTTCTCAAAAGCCTTCCTGTAGCATTACATGCCTTCTTGTAGCAATACAAGGCACCTACAACAGCTTCCTGTAGCAGACTATTTCCTCACCAGTTTTGATCTTTGATGAAATTTTTGACCTAGCTTAGAAGTATGTTGCCCCCCAGTTGTGACTCCATGATCAAGGGAATCTACTAGGCCACTCCAAACCCTCCTTTTCCTTCACTACAAAACAGAATAGCATTAGTTTCATGATCATCGATTTGACACAAATAGAGCATTGATTTATATGCAAATGTGAGCTAGTTAGATGATACATAGAATTTGAGTTATGGTTTGGTAGGTTAGCTTCTTTTTTGCAAGTAGATTTGGTATCTAGATGATTTATTATAATTTAATATAGTTTCCTTTCTGTAAGTAGTATAACTCTTGTCTTTTCATGAACTGATTCAATAACATTTGTAAGTGGAAGCTAATAGCATTTCCCTGAGAGGTAGCTTCTAAATTTCATCATCATTAGCTAGTTTTCATTCTAATTTAGTGGGAGGAATGGTCTTGGAGCAATATTGATCAAATTTCCTAGTTGAGGGTGGAATGATTGGAATCCCATCTACTGTGCATATAGCACTATCACCTCGAAGTTTGTACAAACCCCAAGTTTATAAATAGAGCTGAGGAGTCATTGGGAGTTGCATCACTCTTGGTGCAATACCAGGGCTCACCACTTGATGATGAGGCTCATCAATAGGTACATTATAAGGTTCATGATGCCATCCTCCAACTTCATAACTATCTCTTTCCCACGTTTATTTACAATTTTTGTTATATTATGCTTAGTGAGAAGGGTAAAATATGTTTGCTATGTCGTGTGAACTAATATGGTTTAATTGCAGGAAATGGAGCATTTTTTAGATGATTTCTATGCAGGGGCTCAGAATAGTCAACAAGGAGATATTCTAGGAGGTTTTCCACCTCCTTAACTCCTTCAATCAGCCCAGGATCACAACACTCTCTCTCATCAGCTCGAGGTCATTGGTAACCAAGCAAGATGAGGTCATTGGTAGCCAAGAAAGTGCAGTTAATGAGGAACAAGATCCACCATTCTCTAGTTGTGGGAGACAAACATTCCTATTTTCTAGGGAGCTGCTATGTTGTATATCTATACCGGAAATATTATGATAATAGAAATAACCCAAGAATAACAAGATAGAAATGCTTCTTTATTATCAAACCCTTAAGGTAGGGAAACACCATACAATCACTCCTTAAGGAAGGAGAATACTCCACAAGCCATATGCTCATTCATACAAGACTATTTCTCTTCATATCTCTCCATATGGAGTCTCTAGCCTCTATATAGGCCTCATACATACAATACCATGCATCATTACTATGGTTTCCTCATACCATCAACTAATACCATGGGTCCCTTACATTATTATTAACTACTTGTGGTCCCTTATATGACATAGGTTAACCACCTTATTTATTACTATGGCCCATCCCATTATTACATTATTACCTTGGGTACCTCCCTCGGTACCCCATATTACCCCCCTAGGTATATAAAAAATTCCACTTTTGTGCCCAAGAAAGTGTTCTGATACCACTTGTTGTAGATCTAACCCAGAAATATATGATAATAGAAATAACCCAAGAATAACAAGATAGAAATAGATAGCAATGATTCTTTATTGATCAAACCATTAAGGTAGGGCAACCCATACATTCACTCCTTAAGGAAGGAGAACACTCCACAAGCCATATGCTTGTTCATACAAGACTATTTCTCTTCATTCTCTCTATGTGGAGTCTCTAGCCTCTATATAGGCCTCATACATATAATACCATGTATCATTACCATGGTTTCCTCATACCATCAACTAATACCATGGGCCCCTTACATCATTATTACTACTTGTGGTCCCTTACATGACATGGGTTAACCACCTTATTTATTACTATGGCCCATCCCATTATTATATTATTACCTTGGGTACCTCCCTCGGTACCCCATATTACCCCTCCTAGGTATATAACATTCCACCCCCCTTAGCATGTTTCGTTCCCGAAACATGGGAAGAACACAAATAATAAGATCTACTCAAAAGAGTAGTCCACTGATACCATGCACGTGCATCTAGCCATCCAAGAGAAAGGTGAACCCTCGATCTTGCTGGTGCCTCACTCGCTTGAGATGGAAGTTGACCGTGGCC
>APFE030532734.1:75837-130425 GCA_000404065.3 Pinus taeda
AAGCCATATGCCTGTTCATACAAGAATACTTCTCTTCATATCCCCCCATGTGGAGTCTCTAGCCTCTATATAGGCCTCATACATACAATACCATGCATCATTACCATGGTTTCCTCATACCATCAACAATACCATGGGCCCCTTACATTATTATTAACTACTTGTGGTCCCTTACATGACATGGGTTAACCACCTTATTTATTACTATGGCCCATCCCATTATTACATTATTACCTTGGGTACCTCCCTCGGTACCCCATATTCCCCCCCTAGGTATATAACATGCTAGTAGCTACCCTCTTGCATAAATAAACATGTGAAAGATCTCATTAGGATTTGAGTTTTGTTTTCATCTACGTAGCTATTGAGCTCAAGTACTTGGCACTGTTATTTTTTACTGCTATATGATGTATTAGACATTGATGCAATGACAATGAGAAGTTTCTTATTGGTTCATGACTGAGTTAGTTCCAGAGGGTTGAGGCTCCTTGGTTTGGTTCCAACCCCAGTGGCTTAGGTCCCTCTTGTGTATTTGTATCTCTTTTTAGTTTCGAGTGCTTATTAGTTTCTTGCAGTTCCTTAGAAAGAAAATCCATCAAAAACATGTGACTGCAACCTCTAACTCAGCTCTCTCATGGGAGCATGAGTAGAAGGGTTTAGAACCACATTCCAAAAAAATATCATGTTTATGATTTCTTGGAAGAAGATGTATGTTGGCCATCTTGTTTTGAATATTCTTACCATAGCTTAGGAGTTGATTTGTTGGTTAGATCAGAGTTTTGGCATAAGAATAGAAAACATTTAAATTCAACTCATCTTTTCCACTATTGATTGGTTCATTTTGTCAATGATAAGTGGGTATATGCATGTGATGATTGGAGGGCTATTTGTATCTGCACGCAAGGGCACCTCCACCACCTCCATCTTGGACTTCCTCACCTTCTCTTATGAATCCCAAATTATGTCCTAAAAGTTGTGTCCATGAGATCATTTTCCTAGACCACTGTGAGCATCTCTCCTAGTGAAAAATAGGCCTTCAAAAGGCTTTGGGGTTGGCTAGTGGCTTTTTCCACCCTTCATTCATGTACCTGAATGTTCATCCACCTTGCCATACCTTGAACCCATAATTTCCACCTCCTAAACCTTCTCTGAAACCTTACTATAGCATTATAGGCCTTCCTATAGCAATACAAGACATTTGTAGCACCTTCTTGTAACACACCTGTAGCAGTCTGTTTCCTCACCAGTTTTGACCTTTGTTGCAATTTTGGACTTAGCTTAGAAGTATGTGGACCCCTAGCTATGACTCCATGATCAAGGGGAACTCGTAGGCCACTCCAAACCCTCATTTTCCTTCACTGCAAAATATAATAGCATTAGTTTCCTAATCACATATTTGGCACAAATAGAACATTGATTTATATTCAAATGTGAGATGATACATAACATTTTGAGTTATGGTTTGGTAGGTTAACTTCTTGTCTGCAAGTAGATTTGGTAGCTAGATGGTTGATTACAAATTAATGTAGTTTCCTTTCTGCAAGTAGTATAACTCTTAACTTTTCATGAACTGATTCAATAACATTTGCAAGTGGAAGTTAATAGCATTTCCCTTAGAGGTAGCTTCTAAATTTCACCATCATTAGCTAGTTTTCATTCTAATCCAGTAGGAGGAATGGTCTTGGAGCACTATTGATCAAATGTCCTAGTTGAAGGTGGCATGAGTGGAATCTCCTCTACTGTGCATATAACATTATCACCTCGAAGTTTGTATGAACCCTAAATTGATAAATAGAGTTGAGGATCCCTTGGGAGTTGCAACACTCTTGGTGCAATACCAAGCTCACCACTTTTTGGCGTCGTTTCCGGGGAGGTGTCTAGGTAGATGTTATTTCTTTTTAAGCATTGTTTTCTATTTTGCATACAATTTTGAAAAAGTAACACAAAAGAAAAAGAGAAAAAAATTATTCATGCCTCGTAGGAATAGAGATACTCAAGGAAAATGCCTCTTGGCAGCTACTTGTCCAACATAATGCTGAGTCCTTGGCTAGCAATCCAAACAATGTGAAGCCACTTTATTGGAATCATTGATGAACCTCCTATAATAGCCAGCTAAGCCCAAGAAACTTCTAACATCCCTCTGCTTTTCAGGAGTAGGGACCATTTTTATGATGGAAATATTGTTTGGGTCCACTTGTATTCCCTCCTGAGATATTGAATGGCCAAGGACAATCCTTGAATTCATTAATAATTCACACTTCTCAAGACTAAGAGAGAGGTTCATTTCAATGCATTTTCTTAATACGTTTCCCATATTAGAGAGAGCCTCCAAGAAGTCACAGACATAGGGGGTGAAATCATCCATGTAGATCTCTACAATGTCATGGACAAGCTCAACAAATATGCTCATAACTGCCCTTGAGATATTAAAATATAAATTGACCATTGTATGCATACTTAGGGGTCCTAATTGGGCCTTGCCTTTCCATATCCATATTGATGCATCAGACAAAGTTGTGGGGGAAACCTTGGGGAAAATAGATGATAAGTTACCCCATGCCATTTATTTCATCAGTAAAAATATTTCTAAGGCTGAATTGAACTACATTGTCAATGAAAAAGAGCTCTTAGTTTTTGAGCACTCCTTAAACAAATATAGGCACTACATCAATGGATACCAAACTTTTGTGCATATTGATCATGCAACTATTAAATATTTGATGAATAAGACTAATGTGAATGCTAGAATCATTAGGTGTTGTTATTGTTATAGTAGTTTGATTTGGCTATCATGGACAAGCTAGGAAAAGAAAATGTAGTTGCAGATTTTTTTGTCTAGACTTACTTTTCCTGCAAGTGATGAAGGGATGGTCGATGATCAAATCCCAGATGAGCACCTGTTTTCTATCTTAGTGCTCTCTCCCTAGTTTTCTGACATAGCCAACTACCTAGTTGTTAGGAGATTCCCTCCAAATCTGCCATCCAGGGAGAAGAGCATAATCGTAAGGAAAAGTGCCCCTTTCACTTGGATGGGGGGAAATATTTTCAAGCTGGGACCAGATCATATTTTAAGGAGATGTGTCAGGGAAGAGGAAGTCTTTGACATCTTTTTAGCTTGCCATGATGGGCCCTATGGGGGTCATTCTATTGCCAATAGAACAAATTTCAAGGCTTTACAAGCTGGGTACTATTGGCCCACTCTCCACCAAGATGCAAGAAAGTATACCAACAGATGTGATCAGTGCCAGAGGATGGGAAAACCCATACCCAGGGATGAAATTCCTCTACAACCTCAAGTGGCCTTAGATTCATTTGGCAAGTGGGGCATGGATTTCATTGGGCCAATCGATCCATCATCAAGGCCGAAAAAGTACATCATTGTGTGCACTGATTACTTGACAAAGTGGGCTGAGACAAGGGCTATCAAATCAACAACATAGGAGAAAGTGGTTGAGTTCTTAAGGGAAAATATTTTCTACAAATTTGGGTACCGAAGGGAGATAGTCACTGATTAGGGGGCTCAATTCACATCACATCTGATTGATAATATCCTAAGGCAACATCATGTCAAACAAAAAACATCTACTATCTATCACCCTGAGGAAAATGGGAAAGTAGAGGTTACAAATAGGGCATTCGAGAGCATCCTAACCAAGGTTGTGAGTTGCAATAGGAGCGATTGGGCAAACAAATTACTGGAGGCCACTTTCAAGTCTTTATAAGCTAGCTACTATTGACCCACTCTCCACCAAGATGCAAGAAGGTATACCAACAGATGTGATCAGTGCCAGGGGATGGGAAAACCCACACCTAGGGATGAAATGCCTATACAACCCCAAGTGTCCTTAGATCCATTTGACAAGTGGGGCATGTATTTCATTGGGCCAATCGATCCACCATCAGGGTAGAAAAAGTACATAATTGTGTGCGTTGATTACCTGACAAAGTAGGTTGAGACAAGGGATGTCAAAGCAACAACATAGGATAAACTAGCTAAGTTCTTAAGGAAACATATTTTCTAAAAATTTGGGTACTCAAGGGAGATATTCATCGATCAGAGGGCCCAATTCACATCACATATGATTGAGAATCTCCTAAGGCAACAACATATCAAACACGAAACATCTACTACCTATCACCTTGAGGCAAATGGGAAAGTAGAGGTTACAAATAGGGAATTGGAGAGCATCCTTGCTAATTTTGTGAGCATCAACAAGAGAGATTGGGCAAACAGATTAGTGGAGGCCACTTGGGCCTATAAAACCACTTGAAAAACAACTATTGGGTTCACTCCATATGATCTAGTTTATGCGAAGAAAGTTCTGATTTCTATTGAGTTTGAGTATAATACTTTGAGAATGGAAACCCAATTGGACTTAGATGTCACCAAAGCACAATAAGAGAGGTTGCTCCAATTGAATGGCCTGGATGAGTTTAGAATGTAGGCCTTCCTCCACATTGAAGTTATACAATTCCAAAGGAAGGTTTGACATGATAAGCATATCAAGGAAAAGGTTTTTCAAGAAGGGAATTGGGCATTATTATATGATTCTAGGTTCAAGCATTTAAAAGGAAAATTGATGACAAGATGGTTAGGCCCATACCTTATAGAAAAATGTCATGAAAATGGAGTTGTTCAAATCAAGACCATTGATGAGGAAGGGATCCCCTTGCTCGTCAATGGTTATGGGCTGAAGTTATACAAGAAACTTATGTCTAAGGCAGAATTCATTAGTACAATCAGTAGAGAAGTCAATGTGATTGAGAGTGTCATAACTCCCAGTCCACAACACTCTTATATATTTTTGTTGGAAAGAAAAAAAAGGAAAAAGGCCTGGATGAAAACCTCTATGAAGCATCTGAGGCCAACTCCTCAGCTGAAAACCTCTTTGAGGCAGCCCAAGAGAAAAAAAAACTAGAAATAATGATAAATATCCCTAAGTGAAAACCTCTCTTGTGCACCTAGGGCAGGAATATAGGTTGAAAACCTCCTCTGAGGCAGCCTGTGTGTCTCAAGAAAAAAGAGAAAAAAACATTAAAAAGAAACACAGGGAAAGGCTTTTTACCATGTCCGCTGACTTTTTTGTCATTTTGCAGGATTATATACAGTAGCATAATCCATGGCTACAGGGCCAAAATTCTCAATATTTCCTTCATTATTCCATCCATACACTTCCTATCCATTATCTCCACTCATGTGATCACCTCTCTCCACCATCCCATTAGCCCAAAATTCAAGTTTCACCCCCCTCTGGACTGCTACAAGAGGGTTCTGAAAAATTATAGGAGGGAGATCTGAGGACAAGGACAACCCAACAGGGACCCTATGACCTTGAGAATCATAAATAAAGTTCCCCCATCATGGTCCATCATCCATCTATCACTCATCCATCCAATTCACAAAAAATCTCTCACTATTCACTCACTTTGTCTTACCCTTGTTGAAAATTTAAAAAACACATAGAAGCCATTATCTTAATTTCTACAAGTCTACACTACTCCCTCATGGTCCTAGCATTGTCCTCAAGACCCGTTACAACTTCTCTCATCACCCCATGCAGATTGAAGACCCCAAAGGAAAAGGAAAGGACTACTACAGGAAGAAAATCTCCTCCTATAGGATCCCGTGCACACAACACATAAAGTAATGATATTTTTTTCTCTCATCAGTAGGGGGTGATGGAAACTTATGAGGCCACTATGGAGAAGTCATATCACTCCCACGAGGAATCTCCACCAGCAGTAGCAACTTGAACATCAACAAGGTGCCTACACACACAATAAACACAACAATCAAATATCATGAGGAGCAATGAAGAAATACACAAGAAATAAGCCAACAAGTCAACTCCCTTAATGCCAATGATGTGGTCCAGCTCCAACATGCAAATCCCTACAATAGTTCGATCATGAGGTAGGCACAAGTATGGAAAAATATCACCTCCTCTCTATGTGTGAATAACGAAAATGTGTAAATTTCGAGAGGGGATGTTTTAATAAGATGGAGGTGGCCAGTTAACTTGGCTACCCTCGGCTAGTTAACTAAAAGTGATGGTAAGCACTTATGCAACGTGGAGATGTCACATCAGCTGAGTTGGGATCACAGATAGTGGGTGGTGATTACGAGAAAAGGAGAAATAATTACTCAGAGTGGGGATAACAGTCCAAAAGAGGAAACCTCGTGTGATTTCCAGGTCACCACATCGCTCCAAGCCTAAGCCAAAAATGACATATTATGTACTGGGGCTCGAGTTCATTTGCATAATCGCTCATTTCAAAAACATTTAGGGAGAGGAAAAGCTCGGGCCCAATGCCATCGAGGAGTTTCAAACTCCGTTCTATAATTGCTACATGAAGGAGCTACAGGAAATCCTGCAACTGCTACAGGAGGGCCGAGAGACTGCTACAGGAAGGTTGAGAAGGTAGAGGAAAGCCACATAGGTTTGAATTGGTCTCCAAATTACCACTTTCATCCTAGACTACTTGATAAAAAGTAAGTGTCACCATCTCCTTCATCCATCCATCAAATTGCATGCAAATTTCACTTCAAATTCTACAGACAGTGGCAGTCTAATTGTGAAATTAAAAGGTATTTTTGAGTAGTAGAGTCATGGGAATGTGAGAAATTGTCATATCTTATGAGGGAAGAATGACTGTGGTATATACTTACCACTTTAGACTACTTCATGAACTCAGGTTCCAGGCAGAATTGCCTCTTGCTCAAAGGCTTTGTGTGCCATACTTCCTCATATAGTCCATCAGGGACATGAGTCAAAAAGTGAGAGAGGGAAAACACCAGTACCTAGGCCATCATGGCCTCCAATAATAGTGGTGGATGCCTTGAGAAATTTGAGAATCCTTGTACTTTGGTCCAAATTCATAAACATGGATAGAGAAACCTTCATTGACACATAGACCCTCACACCAGGTGAGACCCCAACCTCTAAAGAAAAGATAAATTTTATAAGTAAATTAGAATTTAATTATATAAAAAAGATAAATTTTATAGGTAAATTAGAATTTATTAATGAAAGGGTTTACATTTCATTGAAATATGAAATTATAAACTATAATGTATTAATGGAGTGGTTTTAAAATTGATATTTTCATTTTTATTTAATTCTAAAGATTTTGTGGATGGTTTAAACATAAAAATTATTGGCTAAATTAAGTTTATTAGGAATGTAAATTTTGATGTATTTTGTATGGTTTATGATTTTTATCTTCTTCTCAAAATAACATATTATCGTGAAAAGAAGGTAACTTTTGTCGGAAGATTTTGTAAGTCGTTTAATCACCAATGTTAAGAAAATATTTTAAAGGTTAATAATATTGATTAAATTAAATTTATTAGTAGTGTAAGTTA
This sequence comes from Pinus taeda, assembly GCA_000404065.3. Classification (NCBI taxonomy): domain Eukaryota; kingdom Viridiplantae; phylum Streptophyta; class Pinopsida; order Pinales; family Pinaceae; genus Pinus; species Pinus taeda. The sequence goes on from APFE030532734.1 coordinate 83,204, forward strand.
TATTTATTGAAGATGGAAAAATTATTTTCTTACTAGTTTTTTTTTACATTTATTGAAATATTAAGTTAGAATTAATTAATGGAAGGGTTTACATTTAATTTAAATAGTAAATTAGAATTTATTAATGCAATGGTTTTAAAATTAATATTTACATTTTTGTTTAATGTTGGACTATTTTGTGGATAATTTAAATATAAAAATTATTGGTTAAATTAAGTTTATTATTAGTGTAAACTTTAATGCCTTTTGCATTGTTTATGATTTTTATCTTTTTCTCAAAATAATATATTATTATGATAAGATAAATTTTGTGGAATATTTTGTATGTAGGTTAAAGGTAACCATCAAGAAGATATATTTTAATTTTTGTAAGTAGTTTAAAGGTAAATATAAAGAAGATAAATTTTGTGGGAAGTTTTTTTTAGGTAGTTTAAAGGTAAGTATTATTGATTAAATTAAATTTATTAGTAAGGTAAGTTATAATAGTTTTAAAATTTCAGGTTTATGTTTATATTTTTAAGATTTTTGAATGAAAGTAAATTTGTTTTTGAGTAATATATTTATGGGAACATTCTATATGCATGTTTGTTGTGATTTTGGGAAGAAAGCAAATTTTGTCAGAAAATTTTAAGAGGAGTTTAAAGATAAATATTATTAGCTAAATCAAATGTATTATTAACGTAAGTTATGATGTTTATAAAATTTAATGTTTATATTCATGTTTGTTTTTTGTGATTTTTGAATGAAAGTATTTTTTCTCCAAATAATGTATTATGGAAGAATATCAAGTAATTTTTTTCATTTTTTGTGTTGGTATCTTAGTCTCCTCTCCTACTCCCACATCACTGTCTGGCTTGCAGATTCTAAATGATAAAGGGAATTGCATTTTTATTGGCACTTTTTCTAGTCAATTTTGCCCAAAATCTAGTATAGATTTTAAGAACCAAAAGTTTAAGTAATTTAATTCGCAAAGTTTGAGTGCCTTAGGGGTTTTGTAGTGTGTTGAATCCATTTAAGCAATAAAAAATACATTTTAAATAAGAAATCATAATTTTACTCAATATTGTATTGCCATATTTTGGCCAAAAAAGTCATTTCGCTTATTAGTTATATAGCGCCCTCTCTGGCCTCCCCTTTCATCCTACTTACTCTAAGTGGATTTCAAGTGTTGTGGTATGTTTCCTCACCCTAGTTTTTCACTCATCTTCATTCCTCTAAGCCACTATTGTTCCTTTTCACTCTATGCTCTTAGCCTCCTTTGTTCCCTCTCTCATGCCTTAACAAAGACCTTGTTCTCATTGAGGCGCTAGTATTCATGGTGTGCATGGGGGATTTTAGGCTCGGGCATGTGCTCATTCCTCTATTCGCCTTTACCGTGTTCAAACTTTGCCTGAGATATAGGAAGAAATTTGCATGGGTGAAGAACAGGTTGTAACTAATCAGGGAGTTCCCTTGAACTCAAAGGTCTTGGCTTCGGTGGAAAACTCAATGCTGGAAACTAGTGACGCCAAAAGGTGGAAAAACCAATAGCTTGACACTATCAACCTATATTAGCAATGTCCTCCTTGAACGCAATGAAGCTAAGCATGAGATCCTTCTACAATTTGATGAAATAGGACTAGAGCAACGTGACATGGATAACAAATTATCTCAAATTGAGAATGCACTCTTCATAGAAAAGGGTCATGCTCCCCCAAATAGCCCAGTAAACTCAGTCCCTATTGAGGTATGTAACATACATTCGTACCCAAACAATAAATTCATAAAAAAAAAATTATTTACCTTCAAATTATACTTATAACCATATCTAATGAATTTATCAATACGCAGAATTATCCATTGGCATGGAATTATCATTATTAAATTGATACTATACAAAACACCGAATTGAACACAAGACTAACAACCATGGTTTACATAATAGTTTTCAAGCAATATTTGAATTATTGGTTTGATATTACTACATAGCCATGATACTGAAGGTTTATAACAAGGGTTTGGTTCATCTGCCTAAGCACACAGATAAAGGCTTATGGTGTACAGTTGTCTCCTTTGTGCGCCATGCCTGACTCAGAAGCTTCTTGAGTCTTTCCTCCACACTGTTGATCGATTATAGTGCCAATTTGATGGTCCATAGGCTTCGACGATGGTTGAGGTAATCACCCAGCCCAACCTTCCTGATTGCTGGTCATTTGCAATCTTTCCAAACTTGGAAGCATCGCTCTGGAACTGCACTTCATTGGCGAAAGGGTTTTCTAGCTTTTCCAAGGTAATTTCACTCACAACCCTCTCGATGTTTGCTTAATGTTCATGGCCAACACGGTCCCAACCCTAACAAGCTCTCTTGTTGGTGACTTCAGATGGTTTGTCTTTCTGTCAAGGGTCTTTCCTTGGATTCGTGCACTGAATGCTCCTCCTCGGCTCCAAAACAGGTAAGGTTCTGTTTGAGCGATGGTTTTGCTTCCAAAGGTTCTTCTTTTCTTATGGGTTTAACGTTTTAAGGTTTTTGTCCATTGACAAGCTTTAGCTCCTTCTCAGAGTCCAGTTTACTTATAGGTAAACGTCCTCCTTAAAGTTTGTATTTACCCTAATTTTGTATAATAGCAATGTTACAACTTTTGGTAAGGTTTTCTAAACGACATGTTTGTTGTTACAGGTTATGCCCTATTACATCATTTTATTCAATTTGAAATAAGTCTTTGGTATCATGAATGAGCGGTGGAAATAACTGGCCCTCATCTCTATTATACCTCTTATCGGGTGCCTTACTCGCATGTTATTTAAATGTGGAACCCAACAAGATTTACAATATTAACTAGGAACGAATCCTTCTAGTTATGAACAAAGTCTTATTTTTAATTTCTCAGGAAGTCCTATTGGACTAGAATGGTTTCATATCTATTAATTTCTTTTCATGACTGCTATGAACTAAGTCGTAATTTAGTTTGATTCTAGGAACCTTTCTATTCATTTTGTCTGTATATGATTGTCTAGAATAATTCTTCAGAGGTTTAGATATACTTTGTATAATTCAAATGGATTTTCAATGTCGAGTTCTATGATGTGGTTATTTTCAGTACACAGTTATAAAATTATATATTATATATATATATATATATATATATATATATTATATATATATATATATATGATATATTATATATATATCTATAATTGACAATATGTACGAGTTTTATTACAGACCTATAATGTGTATAATGTTTTTGACTTGCCACTGTGCATTTATATGTTATTTTGATGAGTAAGTTTCCTTTTTGATTCGTGAATTATTTATAAGGGTTTACAAGAATTTAGTACATCAATTGTGGTTTATATTTTTGGGTTTTCATTACCTAAGAACATACTGTCAAGTATTCCAGACTGGACCCTCGGTTGTTGGGTAGTCCAACCCGACCCAGGGACTAAACTAGTGTCCTGACAATACCTTTCTCTTGCTACCCATAGACTTACAGTTGTTTTACCAAGTAAATACTTGAATGTTTTCCTTTTCTGCTTGCCAGTACAGGGATTATATACAAGACTGTAAATAATTAATGCCGTCCATAATACTGAATTGTCTCCCTACAAATTTACCAACACCACTTGTCTTTTATTTCATCTCTGTGTTTTCTTTAGTTTCTGTAAAATTTAACGCCTAACATTTAAAAAAAAATAGAAACAAGACAATAGGAAATGGTTTTTATTCATTTATGTATTCCAATATCGACTGTAAATTAATAGTTACACACAACCATCCAATCAAAGAAATAAAAGCATAGTTACTCCTACAAGATTACTTATCTGTTTCACAATTGTCCTAGATAATTTCACTGGGAGAGACCACACCTCCTGTCCTTTGAATTTGTAAATTGCATCCATTCTCCCCTCATGCCTTTTACTACCAGAATAGTACTTAGACAATTTCCTTTCTTAGCCAATCTATAGACATCATGACCTCCCTGGTCCATCCTTCTTTTGACAGCCATAACTAGGTGTTGGGCTTCCACTGGTTCTTAGTCCAGCTTGAGAATAACCCATAGGTAGTGTCCTCCCATCCTATTTTTCCTTCCTCCTCCTCTTCCCACTGAGATCCCTGTCTATAGGATGAGAGGACAAAAACGAAGTAACTGTCTATAATCATCTGGTAGTTGAAACTGCATCTAGGGTCTTTCCCATGAAATTTCCAAAATGAATTTTTTTAAGATTTAATAATCCATTATCTTTAAAATATCTTTTAGTGTCTAATCATCCTTAATTCATCAGTTCACTAATTACTCAGTCCTAATGCAGTAAGTGTAAAAATTAAAACAAATATAGGCAAGGTCTGGGGTGTTACATCTCCCCCCCTTGAGTGAAATACCGACCTTGGTGTTTGTCATTGTTTCAGAAACAATCTTGGATATGCCTCCTGCATAAATATTTCATCCTCCTATGTGTCCTCTTCTAGGCTAAAGTGCTTCCACTGCACTTTAACCTGGGTGATAGCTTGCTTCCGTAACATTGTTTCTCTTCGATCGAGGATAAGTAGAGGCTCTACTAGAAACTCTATGGTAGGTTCTACCTGGAATTCACAATCATAAGACTATCATTAATTCACTTTATCTTATTTTCTGCAAAATAAAAACATATCTACAAGTTTATGCAAAAGTTTAATTTCAACATGAATACTTACTTGTACTTCTTACCAATTAATAATGTGTTTAGAATTATAAACATATTTCTTTAATAGTTCAAACATGAAACACATTATGTAATCGGATGTGGCTCAATAACGCAAGTTGGTATGCCATGGGTCATATTCTTTCCAAAATATGGAATTGGCCACAATAACGGAGAGCTAGCTTTGCGCATCCACCCTATCTCAAAGCGCTTCTTTTTGGCTTGACCCTCATGTAAACATGGTCCCCAACTTGAAATTCCCTATAAGTTCTCTTCTTATCAACATAAGAATTATCAGCATAAGAATTATGTCGATCTTGGGCAACCTTCAAGTTTTGATGGACCTTCTTTATGTTCTACTCCATTTTAGCTAGCATATCTAGTCCTAAGATTAACTTATCCTAAGGACCTAAAGGCTACTCCAATTAGTAGGTGTTCTGCATCTTCTTCCATAAAGTACTTCATAGGGAGTCATTTTTAAATATTCATGATAACTGTTATTATAAGAAAATTCAATCAAGTGAATGTATTCCTCCCACTTGGCGGGCTGCTGCATAACATACATTCATATCATGTCCTCTAGTACCTGATTCACCCGTTTGATTTGTCCATCAGTTTGTGGATGATAAACTACATACTGAATTGAATTTGGGTACCTAATCCCTCAAAAAGAGATTTCCAAAATGCAGAGGTAAATTTCACATCTCTATCAGAGACAACCACCCTAGGTATGCCATGTAAATAGAATATTTCCCTCATAAAAATTTCAGCAATTTGAACCATTTTGTACGTGGATTGTACAAGAATGAAATGGGTTGTTTTGCTCAATTTATCCACCACTACGATCACTGAGTCATTTTTCCTTTTTAATCTAGGTAGGCCTGTTATGAAATCTAATGTAATGACTTCCCACTTCCATTTTGCAATGGGCAAGGGACGAAGCAGTCCTGCAAGATGTTGGTGCTCAACTTTAACTTTTTAGAACTCTAGACATTTAGCTAGATAATCTGCAATATCCTTCCTCATACTAGACCAAAAATAAAAAAATTTTAATGGAATAAAATAGTTTTTGATCCCTAGGATGGGAGGCATAAGGGCTTCTATGACACTCATCCAAAATTACATGTTTAACATCTAATTGATTTGGTACATATACCCTTCCTTGTTTATATCATAATTGGTTGTTTTCCTAGATTTTCTCATTTGCTGAGTCTGCTTCCATAGAAATTCATATTCAAGGTCCCTTGTAGCGACTTCCTTAATCTGATAAAAAATAATAATTTCTATCTGACTATAAGAAAGCTCATATACATAATACAACCTTCGACTTAATGCATCCGCTACCCAGTTCTCCTTCCCCTTTAAATTTTTAACATCAAATTCAAATTCGCTCAAGAATGCGGTCCATTGGGCTTGTTGTGCATTGATATTAGGTTGTTTAAAGAAGTTTTTTAAACTAATATGGTTGGTCATTAAAATGAACTTCTTACCCAAGAGGTAGTGCCACCAAAATTTGAAAGTGTGTATCACTGTTGTTAGCTCCAAATCACATGCAAAGTATCGTTGTTCATGTTCCTTTAATTTGCGCAATTCATAGGCTATGACCTTGCCCTCTTGCATCAACACCCCCCATCACCCCACCGCCCTTGGCACACATCTGTTTAAACTACACATTCTTTGTCAGGGTCTGTAATTTTCAATACCGGGGATATAGTTAACATATGCTTCAATTGATCAAAATTTCACTCGCATTCTGGTGTCCACTTGAATGCCCTTCCTTTTTTTTGTAAAGAAGTTATAAATAAGCAACTTTTGACAATCCCCTATGAATCGACGGTAGTAACCGGTCAAGCCCATGAATGACCGAATATCTGCAACATTTTCAGGAATAGGCCAATCCAAGATGGTCTTAATTTTTTTGGGATCCACAACTATTCCTTTTGAGGAAATGATATGCCCCAAATACTGCATATGATCCTTATAAAAATAATGTTTGCTAAATTTTACGAATAGTTGATGGTCCCATAAGGTTTGCAATACCAATCAGAAATGTTCCTTATGTTCTTGTAAATTTCTTGAATAAATAAGATTATCATCAATGAAGATGAGAACAAATTTATCTAAGTAGGGATGGAAAATGTCATTTATTAAGCTCATGAATGTGGCAGGGGTGTTGGTGATTCTAAATGGTAGGACAACAAACTCATAATGACCATAATGAGTTTTAAAGGTTGTCTTATGTATATCTTCCTCCTTCAATCTGATCTAATGATAACCTGACCGTAAATCTATTTTGGAAAAAATAGTGGCACCTTTAACTTGATCAAACAAATCATCAATTCTGGGAAACGTATATTTATTTTTAATGGTTATTTTTTTTAGTTGTCGATAATCAATACATAATCGTAAAGTTCCATCCTACTTCCGAACAAATAATATAGGGACTCCCCAAGGTGACACACTTGTGAAAATGTATCCCTTTTCTAGTAACTCCTGCAATTGCTTTTTAAGTTTAGTTAGTTCAGGACTACTCATCCGATAGGGGGATTTTGACACAAAGGTTTCACCTGGAACTAACTCTATAGTGAAATCAATGCTTCGCTTAGGGGGAAATCTTGGAATTTCCTCAAGAAAGATGTCAATAAATTCTTAGATAATAGGTATATCTTCCATAGCAGTTGATTTCTCTTTAAAGTTCGAATACCCAACCTGCACAATGTAGATTTGGCAGCTCTTCCTAAGGCATTTTCCAAATTGAGTGGTTGTAATAGGTCACAACTGAATGGGCGTCCTAATCCCTTGAAGCTTATGCCTTATGCCCTCTTCATTAAGGAAACAGATAACTTTGTCTTTTTAATTTACGAGGGATCAATGTCCCTCTAGCCAATCCATACCCACTAAAACATCATACGATCCTAGAAGTAGCATGTTTAAATTTACTTTAATCTGTTGTTTATTTATGTCAATGGGACAATTTTCAACCTTGCCTGTTACTCTTCTCTTAGCCCCAGTGGCTAGTTGTACTAACCACGGGTCTCTAAATTTATTGACATGTAACTAACACAATTCCACTATTTTTAGGTTGATATAGCTTAAACTAGCCCCTAGAGCTATCAAAATTGAAACAACATGGTTAGTAATCTTACCTTCCAATTTTATCATTGTAGATTGATTGTAACAACCCTGGTGAAAATTCCAGGTAATAAAAGTTAATAAAGGAAAAAATAATAACCACGGTTGATGGGACACTTATTCCAAGCTAAATTTTGGGTAAAACATCCTGGTGTGGGCGTTCATTTGGTTATTAATGGCTAGGGAAATTGGAAATGGAAATGGCTAAGGCTTTGGAAAGACAAAATGTCGTTTTGGCACAATTATTTATGAAAATAATGGAAATTAGGAGAAAAGGAAGATTGTAATAGGTTGCATGTGAGGAGGAAATCGAAGGAAAATAATGGAAAATGAAGAAAATAGAGGCCTCATTAATAAAAAGGCTTATGAGGATCAGTTGGTAACCTTTTTTTAGTTCAATTTTAGAGCTCTCTCATTATTCTCTCTCTCTCTCAATCTTGGACACATAGTTTTCTTGGAGCATTTTGATATTGGATTAAGAAAGGAAAAATAGTTTTCTTGGAGCATTTTGATATTGGATTAAGAAAGGAAAAGAAGGCAAGAGGAAGAAAATATCAAGCAAGGAAGAGCAGGATCAAGCATCTACAATAATATTCTTTGCAGGTATCGATTTGTATGTGTATTTTCCTTGCTAGATTTGGCATTCATGGTATTGCATGTGGTTATTTTGTTGTTATGGCATGGGTTTTGCTAGGTGTAATAGTGTTTTTAGGCTAGCCTTGCCATTTCTGAATAGCCATGTTGTGATGGAGTTCTAATGTTTTGGTTGAAGTACTGGATTGCCGAATGGATTCGAAGCTGAGTGAAGTGGATCTCTAAATGATAGAGCACATGGCCTAGTGGTCCTTGAACTGAACTATGGATCATAGTAAATCCATTGGCCTAGTGACCCCTGAGTCATACTATGGGTTGTGGTAAAGCCAGGATTGTGTTGCCTCAGTGGGACTAGGAATCCTTGCCGGTGAATGGTAGGATATACGGTGAAGACAAGAGGTGGTTTGCTCTACATTGGGTCTAGTAATCCCGTGTTTTGGATATGCAATAAAGCCTAGAGAGTGGGTCTCGGTTTAGGGCCTAGTGATCTGGGTTTGGATTGCGGTAAAGCCTGAGAGGCTAGGAGACAGGAAAATTCCTCACGGTGTAGGTGGAGAAATCTGGTGGAATCCATGCTTGTTTGGCCTAGTTATCGGGTGGAGAACATGATAAAGCTTGTTATTACATGATAATTATGTTGGCCTAGTGTTCCGGGATGGATTACGTTAAAGCCTAGTTTCTATTAAGGGTGAGGTGGTTTAGCCTCGGGATGCCCTGGTTGGCTCTTTTGGTTTGATTCCCACATTCATGCTTGGAATATGGCACGGGGGTGAATGGATGAAGAGAGATTTGGCTCAACCATTCTATGGTCAGGTGGAATGTGGTAGTCCCATCCCATGTTTGGAATTTGCATCATTAATGAAAGGTTATTTCTCTTTGTATTTATATTAATATATATTGGTTTATATGTGGATCATATGGATGTGATTTCATTGGCATTTATGCTACTATTATGGTGGTTATATATGTTTTTTATTACAATGGCTATGTATGGCTCTCATCATGTTTTTACTTGTAAATGAATGGATAATGTACCTATGGCCTAATAAATGATAATGCAATGAGGGAACAATGGTTCTTAGTGATTCTCAAATAAGTATGAGATCCCTATGCTTAATTATGTTATTTACACCTATAGGTTACATATTTGTGATACGTTTGATGAAATTTATGTCATGGATAGTAGGGGTATGGTTAAGGGCTTGTTAAAGTAATTGCTTTAGCATCATTCTTTCCCTTTTATTTCACTCTTATGAAGATGTCATGCAATTTTGGGCAGTGACTTGGGCTTTGAGCCTGAAAAGTGGCTTAAATACTAGGAATGTTGGCACAGAACTGGACAAAATAGTCCCTGGACATTGGCATGCCTATAGAATGATATTTTCCATATCCTTTTGGACGCTGGCATGCCTATGTCATGAGAGTGTCCAGAGGTCAAGTGATCAAAAACTTCAGTGGTACCCAGGGGCAAGCTACATGAAGTGTTGGGATGGTTGTCAAGGGTGATGTAGCTGATGTGGAAGGTTTTTATGTTGTGTTTCCATCGATTCCATTTCCTTAAGGGCACATAGGAGTTGAATCTGAACATAGTAGCCTCTCGTCGCATATTTACCCCCGTTGGTCGGTTACTTAGGTAGATGTGGGAGGAGGGTGTTACATAGTGGTATCAGAGCATGGTTCACCCCTTGGACTGGATGAGCTATGTGTGTTGGTCATGCATGCATGTCAGTTGCATGTGTGTCTCTTATGCTTTCATTCCATGTTCTTGTTTCATTGCATGGTGTTGATCATGGTTGTAGTGATGTTGCCATGTGGAAGTTCAGGTTGTTGTTGTGGGATGAATCGTCATGAGTGTATGATTGGTTACATGTTGTTATATGTCACTTACATGTATCATTTTGTATGCTTGGTTACATGCATCATTCTTGTAAGTTTGATTTCAAGTATTTTTCGCTTATGCTTGATTATATATCTTCATGCATGTGCGTGGTTGATTACGCATTGCTTATGCATGTTGATGTTTGCATGTGGCCATGTGCACAATGGTGTAATGGTTGTTGTCATGCATGAGGTCATGGTATGTGTAATTGATATGGTCATGCATTGATGGCTAGACTCTAGCTAAAAAATTGCTTATGTGTTGATGCACTTATTTCTATATGTCTATATGTTGTTATGATTATGTTATACATATATCACACAAATTTGGTGATCTTGCAGATGGGGTATCCTCCCCGAATTATGCTAAGGTATGTTGATTTAATGTGATTTGGTTTCGCTGACATAGTATGCCTTCCAGGAAAGAGATCAAATGGATAGAAAGATGGTAGACTATAAAGACTCTCCCTATGAATCAAATGAGTAGCGTGGTGTTGGGCACTCTTATGATTTGGCAAACACATTGGGAAGCTTGAAGGAAGAAATAAGGAGTTGTAAGGCAGACAATGACAGAATCATACAGACATAAAGAAACAAACAGAGGTTAATGCTATACTTCTTCAAAGTTTGCTAGAATTACATCGACAAGGGCCACTCCGGATCAACCATGGATAGGAGGACATAACTAATGGGGCATATGAAAATAGGTCTCATGGTGGTCACATTTGAGATAGAGATGACACTATTAGAGATGGCAGGTTGTTGGATACTCCGGATAGGAGAGGTGATGGATACATGTACTATTCTAGTTATGGTTCTAATAGGCATCATGATCGTCATGGTTACCATCTGTATAGGAGGAGCGATAGGGGATACTTGCCAGATGAGTTTAAGAAAGTGAAGCCACTTACTTTTGATGGAGATGTGAAGAAGCTGGAAGTTGCAAAGGCTTGGATACTCGGGATGAACAAATTATTTGAGTTTCATAATTACACAGATAACATGAAGGCCAAAGTAGCTATATTCAATTTGAAAGGTAAAGCAGAAATTTGGACGGTAGATGTGAAACGGGTCAGAGACATCAGGATATATGACTTGAGTTAGCATGAGTTCAAGAGGATTTTTAGGAAAAAATACTCGTCAGAAAGGTAATATGACAGTGAGGCCAAAGAGTTTTATGAGATAAACATGGGATCAATGACAAATGAAGAGTACATGACTAAGTTTCTAGAGATATTGAGGTATGTACCATATCTTAAAGATGAGAAGGCTAAAAAGTTAAATGATTTGTCCATGGATTTCCATTAGCATTTAGAGATCGGATTGAGTATGATGAGCCTCGGTCACTTGAGGAAGTCATTAGGAAATTGAAGCATTTCTATGAGCAGTAAAAATTTAAGAATGAATCTCAGCAAGGATGGAAAGGGAAAGACAAAGGTAAAGATAAATGGAAACCGAAAAGAATAAGGCCTCAGAATGTAGATGAGAAAGAAAATGTGGCACCATAAAAGAGGTTCAATGCAGCTAGACTGGGACATGGGTCATAGCAACAACATAGAGGTGATGGTACTGGTTGATTTGAGTGTTGGACATGTGGTAAGGAGCACCTTAAGAGAGATTGTCCAGAAAATTAGGATGGTAGGCCTCAGATATATAGTGTGCAGGAGGCATAGACTGTTGGGGATGTTGGTCAGAGCGTTCCTCATATTTATGGAGCATTGGATAAAAAATAGGCAAATTATCATGCATATATCATTGAGATGGGCAGTAAGCTTTGTGATCAAGTTATTTCTATTTTGATTTACTTTGTATCTAATTATAGCTATGTTAATCTTGACTTGGTGGATAAGTATGGTTTGAGTAAGGAATTGCATGCAAAATCTTGGTTAGTGTAGTTGGCTACAGGTACAAAGAAGCGAGTTCATCATTGGGTAAGAGCTTGTGCATTTGTTTTGAATGGTATGCCTATTGCAACACATTTGAATGTATTACTGTTAGGATGATATAGTATGTTGTTGGGCATGGATTGTTTGTATCTTCATAGAACCAAGGTGGATTGTTATGACAAAGCCATTGAGTGCATGGATGATAATGGAGAACCAAGAGTGTTACAGGGAAAGAATAAAGCCACATCAGTTAGGATGGTGACAACTATGCAGGAAAAGCGTAGTCACAGGAAAAGGTGTATGTTATTTGTCGTGCATATTTCTAGTGACAAGGGTAAGGAAGTTGAGGATGCACATGTTTTGAGAAGGTACCCAATTCTATAACAGTTTCGGGATGTATTTCTTGAGCACATTTCAGAGTTTCCACCTCACAGGGAGGTAGAATTTTCTATTGAGTTAGTGCCAGGGGTAGCTCCAACATCAGAGGCACCTTATAGGATGAGCACTCCAGAGTTGGTTGAGTTTAAGTTGCAGTTAAAGGAAATGTTAGAAAAAGGATACATTTGACCAAGTGTTTCACCTTGAGGTTCACCAATATTATTCGTGAAGAAGAAAGATGTAACTCTCAAATTATGCATTGACTATAGGCAGTTGAACAAAGTGACTATCAAGAACAGGTACCTATTACCGAGGATTGATGATCTGTTCGATCAACTAAAAGGAGAAAAACTGTTATCGAAGATCGACTTGAGATCCAGATATCACTAGGTATGCATTAAAGAGGAGGACATTTACAAGACAACTTTCCAGACCAGGTATGGGCATTATGAGTTTGTTGTAGCTCCATTCGGTTTGACTAATGCTCCAACTACATTTATGTTCTTGATGAATAGTGTGTTGCATCCTTATTTGGATAAGTTTGTTATTATGTTCATTGATGACATATTCGTATATTCTAAAAATGAGGAAGTGCAGGTTGAGCATTTAGTAGCATTGTTGAGGCTGTTGAGAGAGCATTGCTTTTATGCTAAGCTCAACAAGTTTAGTTTCTTTTAGACTGAGGTACACTACTTGGGACTTGTTGTTTCCAGGGAGGGCATTGTGGTATATCCATAAAAGATAAGGGCCATCATGGAGTGGGTAGCTCCTAAGAATATGTACGAGGTAAGATCTTTCATGGGGTTGACAGACTATTATAGAAGGTTCATCAGGAACTTCTCATAGATCTCTTATCCCATCACATCATTGTATAGGAAAGGTAAGAAGTTCGAATGGACAGAGGACTGTGAGGCTAGTTTTGAGCAGCTTAAGTAGTTTTTGATACATGCACCAGTGTTAAAGACTGTAGATCCAGACAAAGAGTTTGTAGTATGCACAGATGCTTGCAAGAAAGGGCTTGGTGGAGTCCTTATGCATGATGAACAGGTGGTATGCTATGAGTCATGGAAACTAAATGAGCACAAGAAAAACTACCCCACACATGACCTTGAGTTAGCAGCAATTATGCATGCATTGAAAGATGTGGATATACTATGTTTTGGGCATGAAGTTTACATTTGACCAATCAAATATGAATGGTAGGCATTCTCGGTGGTTGGCTACGATCAATGAATTCAATTTTGAGATCAGATACATCAAAGGTAAAGAGAACAAAGTGGTAGATGTTCTTAGCAGGCGGATATAGGTAAATCACTTAGTAGCTATGAGCTCCTATGGGATAGACTTACACGATAGGATCTTGCAAGCAGGTCAACAGGATGTTAGGTACATGGAGATTGTGCACAGGTTGCAGTAGGGTATAGGTACAAGTACATGCATGTGTACATGTATAGGTAATGGTATAGGTGCAGGTGCACAGGATGTGGACTATTGCCTTACATCAGATGGATTGGTTGGATTGAGAGACATGATATATGTTCCAGAAAATAGTGAGCTCAAGAAGGTGATCTTAAGGGATTTTTATGTGAAACCATATTCGGGTCACCCAGGTTATCAGAAGACATTGACTGTAGTGAAGAAATTTTATTATTGGCCAAACCTGAAGAGGGATGTACCAGAGTTTGTGGCTATGTGTTTTGATTGTCAACATGTGAAATCAGGGTGTAAACATCCAAGTGGACTACTATAGCCGATTGTGATTCTAGAATGGAAATGGGAGGTCATCTACATGGAATTCTCACAAGTTTGTCAAAGACAGTGAGACAACATGATTCCATCATGGTTATTGTGGATAGGTTGACGAAAGTCGCACACTTGATTCCAGTGAAGTATACATTCTCAGCTAGCGATGTAGCACATGTATTCATCAAAGATGTGGTCAGATTGCATGGTGTTCCAAAGAAGATTATGTCAGACAGAGATGCAAAGTTTACTTCCAAGTTTTGGAAGGAGTTGTTTGCATGTTTGGGCATAGAGTTAGCATTCAGTGCAACTTATCATCCGCAGATGGATGGACAGACAGAGAGGGTCAACAAGATATTGGAGGACATGTTGAGGATATATGTGATGCATCAGCAGCAGAAGTGGGAAGAGAATCTTCTACTGATAGAGTTTTCTTACAATAATGGGTATCAAGAGTCACCGAGGATGAGTCTGTTTGAGGCATTGTATGGGCAATGTTGCAATACTCCTATCAGTTGGAGTGATCCAATTAACAAGGTGTTGATTGGACCGGACATGGAACATGAAATGTAGGTAATCAAGAAAAATCTAAAGGCAACATAAGATAGGCATAAGAGCTATGCAGATCAGAATGGGTTGTTCAAGGAGTTCTAGGTTGGGGAATTGGTGTACTTGGCACCACGGTTTTGTGGACCCTTCAGTATTATTGAGAGGATTGGACCAGTAGCCTATTGAATTGCACTGCCTTAGACAATGAAAGTCCATGATGTTTTCCATGTGTCATTTCTTAAGAAGTATGTTAGAGATGCTGATCATGTGATTAACTGACCTGTATTGCAGGTGGAACCAGATGGAGAATTCAAGGCAGATGCTCAGCGTATAAAACAGAAAAAGGTGCTCATGCTCTGGAACCAAGAAATTGAGCAAGTTAAAGTGCAATGGAAGCACTTTCGGCCTGATGAAGTTACATGGGAGATGGCGGATCAGATGCGGGCTATGTATCCTTCCTTGTTTGCTGGTTGAGGCAAAGCAATTTTGGTATGGTTTTTTGGTATATATCATGGTATATGTTTGGTGATGTTTCGGTATATGTTCATATGTATATGGATGTAAATACCTCCATGAGCTATGTTATAAAGCTCTAATAAGCAGTATGGGTGTCATGTCATTATGTTGTCATGGTGGTTTTCTTTTCAACAGGGTGATCATTGTAAATACTACATTGAGCTATGTTATAAAGCTCCATGGGCAGTATGTTTTCTTTTCAGCGGTTTTGCTGAAGTATATTTGTGGCTGAACACTGAGGATGATGTCCCCCAAGGGGAGGGTTCTGTAACAACCTTGGTGAAAATTCCATGTCATAAAAGTTAATAAAGGCAAAAATAATAACCACGGTTGATGGGACACTTATTCCATGCTGAATGTTGGGAAAAACATCCTGGTGTGGTGTTCATTTGGTTATTAATGGCTAAGGAAATTGGCAAAGGAAATGGATAAGGCTTTGGAAAGGAAAAATGGAATTTTGGCACAATTATTTAAGAAAATAATGGAAATTAGGAGAAAAGGGAGGGAAAATGTTATAGTTGCATGTGAGGAGGAAATTGCAGGAAAATAATGGAAAATGAGGAAAATAGAGGCCTCATTAATAAAAAGGCTTCTGAGGATTGGTTGGTAACCTTTTGTAAGTTTAGTTTTGGAGCTCTCACATTACTCTCTCTCTCTCTCCCACTCTTAGACACTTGAGTTTTCTTGGATCATTTTGGCATTGGATCAAGAAAGGAAAAGAAGGCAAGAGGAAGTAGAGACCAAGAAAGGAAGAGCAAGATCAAGCAACTACAACAATATTCTTTGCAGGTATCGATTTGCATGTGTATTTTAATTTCTAGATTTGGCACACATGGTATTGCATGTGGTTCTTTTGTTGTTATGGCATGGGTTTTTCCATGTGTAATAGTATTTTCAACCTAGCCTTTCCATTTCTGGATAGCCATGGTGTAATGGGGTTCTCATGTTTTGGTTGAGCTAGGTTTTCGGATGGATTCAAAACTCAATGAGGTGGATCTTTGAATGATAAAGCACATGGCATAGTAGTCCTGATCGAGGTGGATAGTGGTGGCCACTTGCCTATTCCACCTAGAACCCCCAATTAGTTTCATCTACTTCCTTGTTCATTTCAAAATTTACTATTTTTAGCATTTTTTCAGGTCCTGAAATTTCGGAGGAGTTTTGACCCCCTAATTGATGTTTTTTGGGTGTTCGCGGCAAACCCAATGTCATAGGCAAGGGCCTATGGTGAAGGTTTTAGTACTCAGAGAGACCTTTCCAACAAGGTATCGTCCATGCCAAACAGAGATAATATGACCAGGTTACGACTCCGGGAAGTTGGCTGCCCAACTAACCCCAACGAGGCCCACAAACTCTTGGTGTTACATCTCTTGGGGTTAAGGTTTTGGTTGTTAAGGTTTTCTCATGTTTTCCAATACTAAATAGGCCCTTGAGCCTTATTATAACACAGTTCAAAGGCATGTAGCCGCCACATCTCTTCTTAGAGATACGCTACCATCGCCCGAGCTATCTTATTTCCATCCTGTTTGTAAGCATAATTCAATATTTTTCTATTAATGAAATGATGTGTTTTTCTACTGCATCTCAGTGTTTATGATTATATCTATAAATTGTTGCATTCCCGTTTAAGTTTGGATCAGTGGTATTAGAGCAGTTTGCTCTTTCTATGTTTTTATTTGCATGTCCCCAATGAGGTCAGGGTATAAGGAGTTAAGGATTGATATAGTTGAACCATTGCAAGATCATCCTCGCAAAACTTGATGACTTCCAATGGCGGAAGAAAAGAAGAAAATAAAGACAAGGGGGCAAGAGATACTTTCAAAATGTTGCTCGAGGAAACCCTCAAGTGACAAAGGGATGCGATGATGGATAACTTTGCCCAGATCCTTCGATGGCTACCCACAAGCGATGCATCTTCGTCCAACAACCACTCTAGAGGTCCCACTCCTTTTAAGGTACAAGTTAACTTCAATATTTGCATATCTGAAGGCTTGATGAAGATGTCGTAGATAAATGGTTAAATCTATTGGAAGGATATTTTTCATTTCATGACTTTTCCAATGCGGAAAGATTACTTTTGCACTTCTTAAAGCCGCCCCACACGTCAATGATTGGTGGGAAACCTACTATGAACAAAAGGATGAGAGTGAACCCTCGTTGTTTTCAACCAGACCCACTTGGAGTTATTTCCGAGACATCATCAAGGAACAATATTACCCTATCGGGAGCTATGAAAACAAATACATAAAGTGGACCACGATACGGTAGGGAAGGGACCAAGATGTGCCAGAGTTCACAAATACTTCCCATACCCTTCACACGAAGCTGCGTATCAAGGATACTGAGCGGCATTTTGTGCTCAAGTACCACGACTGTCAACACAAGTACATCCAGGACGAGATGGAGTTCCTAAACATTTCCTCACTCAGCACGACGTATCGGTACGCTGTCAAGATTTAGAATAAGTTTAAACAACATAAGAAGGACTTTGGATCTGCGAATCCAAAGCAAGGAAAAGGCGCCCCAAAACCACAGAGAAAAGGACTGAGCTAAGACGGCTCTACCCAGGACAACCCACTGAAGCTGCAAGAAAAGAACAACACCCCAAATATGAAGAAGGACATGGGAAAATGGTGTAAGTTCCATAAGAGCTCCACTCATAATACAAGTGAGTGTTAGGCCAAACAGTCACTGGTGGCCAAGCTGAAGACTTCCGAATCAGACACAGGTTCCAACTCTAAATCAAAACCTGATAAGGGAACTAAAAAAGGGAAGCATATCATTATTGCGAAGTCCAGTGCCACCGTGGCCACCACAAAGATCTAGAAGATTTAGCCTAAAGATCTAGAGGAGGGGGAACACCTCTACCACTCACATATGTGGGTGAAGGGTTCTTCGTTGTAGTTCATTGTCGACAACAGGAGCCAAAAGAACTTGATTTTAGAAGAGGTCGTGAAGTAGTTGGGCCTAAATAATATAGCACATCCACAACCATACACCATTGGGTCGCTTCACAGAGGACAAGATCTTCGTGTCAACTAGTAGTGCCACCTTCCCTACAACGTCAAGCCCTTCACAGATGAGGTATTGTGTGACATTTCTCCTCTTGAATTTTATGATGTATTGTTAGGACAACCATACTTGTGGAAGCGACATGCTATATATGAGTCTAGACCTCGCTCTATGATTATTACTTTGGCTAATAAGTTGTACAGGATATCAGAGATAGCCCCGCGTATCGCCATCTCTTTGATCACTACAAAGCAATGAAGTAACATCATTTCCTAGACCAAGATGTTTTTTGCTTATGATTTGCCCCTAGGGCAAGAGGAAGGTTGTGGCCATGGCTTCCAAGCAGGGCTCCTCTACACAACAACAATAGATGGACAAGTTCGTGGAAGAGTATAGAGATATTTTTACCTCACCCACAAGGGTACCTCTACACTGTCAGGTTAAGCACTCCATCAATATAACCCTGGGTGTTCTACTGCCCAATGGACCGATCTATTAACACTCTTTTCTAGAGAATGATGATATCAAGAGGCAGATTCAGGAACTATTGTAGAAAGGGAAAATTAGGCCAAGCTCATCACCTTGTGGGAGCTCAATTGTATTGGTACAAAAGAAGGATGGGACCTGGAGGCTCTGTATTGACTATCAGACATTGAAACATATCACTATCTAGAATAGGTAACCAATCCCACAGATTGATGACCTTCTAGACTGGCTCAAGTGAACCAAATATTTCAGCAAGATTGACTTGAAGTCAGGTTATCACTAGGTGCCTATCGAACCCTCTGATGTGTGGAAGACTACCTTCAATTCCAAGGAAGGCCTTTTCAAATGGTTGGTCATGCCATTCGGATTGACGAATGCCCCTGCAACCTTCATGAGACTGATGGAAGACATCTTGTGACCCTTCACCAATGCATTCGTGGTGGTGTATTTAGATGATAGCTTGATCTTTAGCTAGAGTTGGGAAGAGCACCTCCACCATATTCGACAAGTCCTTCAAACCCTGAGCTAACACAAGCTCTGTGCTAACTTGGAGAAATGCACCTTTGGCCTAACCCATGTTCAATATCTAGGGTACATCATTCATGAACAAGGTGTACATGTGGACCCATCCAAGATACAAGTCATTCAGGATTGGCTAGCCCCAACCACTCTAACAGAGCTCCACAACTTTTTGGGTCTTGCCAATTCTACCGTAGGTTCACATTGGGGTTCTCTCATATCACTTGGCCTTTAAGTCAAGTCACCAAGGGTAGAGCGAAGATTTTTTTTTTTTTGGACAGATGCCTTTGACTATGCTATTGGTGTAGTTCTTACTCAGCATGGGCATCTAGTGGCTTACCACAGTGAGACACTTTCAAACACAGTCCAAAAGTACCCCACTTACGACAAAGAAATGTATTCCATTGTGTAGGTTTGTCGTCAATGGAAGCATTACATTCTGGGGAAAGAAACGGTCATCCAAATAAATCACCGACCTTTACAATTCATACAGACACAATGGAAGTTGCAAAACAATTTCCATCAGAAATGGTCCACCTATTTGCAATAGTTCCATTTGAACATTAAGTATAAGAAGGGAAACACCAATAATGTTGTTGATTGCCTCATTCGATCACCAGTCATGGTGCTGATCACTGTGCTCGACTCCTATGGGCATGAGACATCGGGGTGGCCGCATCTTTACAAGAGTTATCCAGAATTAGGCAGCATATACCAGACACTCCTAGAAGGGAAGCAAGTTCCAAATTTTCACCTTTAGGATGCATTGTTATGCTGCTTGGGACACATTTGTGTTCCTTTAAGTGAGTGTGCCAAGATGATTTGGGAGGCACACTATAGTCGGGTCGCTGGACGTTTCGGAGTAGAGAAAACAATGGAAATATTGTAGAAGTATGTTTATTGGCCTAAACTTCATCAAGATGTTGAGAAATACATTAGATATTGCACTGCCTATGCCATTGCCAAACCAACCATTAAGAAGCAAGGCATGTATACTCCTCTACCTACTCCTAGACGGCCTTGGGAATTTGTCTCCATGGATTACATGTTGGGCCTTCCTTCTACTAAGCATGACAACAATTGAATTTTTATGGTCGTCGACAGATTGTCTAAGATGGCCATCATGGCAGCCTGCAAGAAGAGTATCACAGGAGAGGCCACTACTAAGCTCTTCTTTGTGCGAGTATGGGTACACTTTTGGATCCCACAGTCCATTGTCTGAGATCAGGACAGTAGATTCCTAAGTGAATTTTGGTCAATTCTTTGGTTGATGTTGGATACAAAACTTACTAAGTCCATGAATTTCCATCCCCAAACTAATGGCCAAACAGAGGTTGTCAACAAGATGATCGTATACATTCTACTCATGTACAAATTGAAGCATCCACGCACATGGGATGAAAGTATCCCCTATGTCTAACACAGCTACAACAAAACTCTCCATAGTTCAACAGGCCACAACCACTTTCAAGTAGGGCTGGGATTTCAGCCATTATGCCCCATTGATGTGACCATACCATTTTTAACCACTCAGGTAGATTTGGTTCACGTTCAGTCTGACACTGAAAGGTCTAGCATCTCCATTGATCACATTAAACACATCTGCCCACAGGTCCATGATATATTGGATAGAGCCAATGCTAAGTATAAGCAATGACATGATCAACATCAAGTGTCGCACAAGTTCCAGGTGGGCGACAAAGTTTGGCTACATTTGTAGAAGGAGCACCTTGTTGGACCCCACCACAAGATTCACCCACTCCGATATGGACCATACAAAATCAACAAGGTCGTCAGTAACAATGCCTTCAAGCTCATCATCTCACCTTTCCTTGTTCTACACCCAGTGTTCAGTGTAGATCTCCTTCAGCCATTCTTTCCACCATTGTTGGACTCATCCAACATTGTAGAACAACTCACACCAATAGAGCTCTTCCCAGACTGCATGAAATATGCCACAGTTGATCAAATCATGGACACATAGATCAAGAACACTCGCCTACAGAGGATACAACTATATCAAGTTTTCAAAGCAAGCCAACTCCTTCACCAAGGCAAGTGGTTCACGAGGGAATAGGTTCAACAGAAATTTCCTCACCTCATGGAGGCTCTGCACGCAATGGGGACCATTGCTTCCTAAGGGGGGAGGAATGATCCAGGTGGATATTGGTGGCCACCTACCTATTACACCTAGACCCCCAAATTAGTTTCATCCATTTCCTTGTTCATTTCAACATTTACTATTTTTAGTAGTTTTTTGGGTCCTGAACTTCCATAGCAGTTTTGACCCCCTAAACAATGTTTTTTTGGGGTCCGTGGTAGTCGCATAGCCATAGACAAGGGCCTATGGTGAAACCTGTGGTTCTGAGAGATAATTTTCCAACAAGGTATCATACGCACAAAACGAAGATAATATAGCTAGGTTACGACCCCAGGAAGTTGGCTGCTCAACTAACCCCAACAAGGCCCACAAACTCTTGGTGTTACATGTCTTGAGGTTAGGGTTCTGGTTGTTTAGGGTTTTCTCATGTTTTCCAATAATAAATAGGCCCTTAATCCTCATTGTAACATAGTTCAGAGGCACGTAGCCGCCACATCTATTCTTAGAGATAAACTACCATCGCCTAAGTTATCTTATTTCCATTTTGTTTGTAAGCATAGTTCAATATTTTTATATTAATGAAATGAAATGTTTTTCTGCTGCATCTCGGTGTTTATGATTATATATGTAATTTGTTGCATTCATGTTTAAGTTCGGATCAAGACCCTAAACTGGATTGTGGATCATAGTAAAGCCACTAGCCTAGTGACCCCTGATCTAGACAGTGGGTTGCGGTAAAGCCAGGATTGTGTTGCCTCGATGGGCCTAGGAATCCTTGCTGGTGACTGGCATGATATATTGTAAATCCAAGAGGTGGTTTTCTCTCCATTGGGCCTAGTAATCCCAGGTTTGAGATATGCAGTAAAGCCTAGAGAGTGGGTCTTGGTTTAGGGCCTAATGATCCGAGTTTGGATTGCATAAATATCGAGAGACTAGGAGACAAGAAAATTCATCACAGTGTAGGTGGATAAATCTGATGACATCCATGCTTGTTTGGCCTAGTGATCAGGTGCAGATAATGGTAAAGCCTGTTATTACATTTTCATTGTGTTATCCTAGTGATTGGGGATGGATTATAGTAAAGCCTAGTTTCTATTGATGAGGGTGAGGTGGTTTAGCCTTGGGAGGCCTTGATAGTTATTTCGGTTTGAGTCTCACATTCATGCTTGGAATATGGCACGAGGGTGAATGGATGAAGAGAGATTTGGCTTAGCCATTCTATGGTCGTGTGGAACGTGGTAGTCCCATCCAGGGTTTGTAATTTGCATCATTAATGAAAGGTTATTTCTCCTTTTATTTCTATGAATATACACTAGTTTATATGTGGATCATATGGTTGTGATTTCAATAGAATTTTTGTTGCTATTATGATGGTTATATATGTATTTTATGATAGTGGCTATATATGGCTCTCATCATGTTTTTACTTGTAAATGAATGGACAATGTCTCTATTGCCTAATAGATGATAAAGAAACAAATGGAATGAGGGAACAATGGTTCTTAGCGATTCTCAGATAAGTATGAGATCCCTATGCTTAATTATGTTGTTTACATCTGTACGTTACATATTTGTGATATGTTTGTCGAAATGCCTGTCATGGCTAGTAGGGGTCTGGTTAAGGGCTTGTTCAAGTAATTGCTTTAGCATCATTGTTTCCATGTTATTTTATTGCTATGAAGATGTCATGTAATTCTAGGCAGTGACCTGGGCTCTAAGCTTGAAAAGTGGCTTAAATCCCCGGGACGTTGGCACAGAACTGGACAAAATAGTCCTTGGACATTGGCATGCCTATAGCATGAGAACATCTAGAGCCTCTTAGATGCTGACAGACCTATGTCATGAGAGCATCTAGAGGTCAAGTGATCAAAAACTTTAGTGGGACCCAGGGGCAAGCTGCCTAAAGTGTTGGGATGGTTCTCAGGGGTCTTGTAGCTGATGTAGCTGATGTGGAAGGTCTATATGTTGTGTTTCCATCGATTCCATTTCCTTAAGGTCGCATAGGAGGTTGAATCCAAACATAGTAGCCTCTCGTCACATATTTACCCCAGTTGTCCAGTTACTTGGGTGGTTGTGGGAGGAGGGTGTTACATTGATATTCTCCCTGGTGATCTTCTAAAGCGACATTAATTTTTGGTATACTCCTCGCTACCTCCCCCACTGTACAAGATTCCTGAACATTTGCAGGCTGCTCCACTCTAACTCGGTGCGAGAAATTTTTATAGTAAAGGAATTCTCTGTAACCCCAACACTGTAAAGGTGGTTTTTACAATTGATTAGGCTCTGGTCTGCTCAAAATTTTTGTTTGTTTAGCTTCGAATTGTGATCTGGTCTTAGTCTGATTTTTTCCAGAATACTTATTTTGCTTGCTCTTTTGGCCACTGTTAACACTGGCAATTTTCATATTTTTAGTGTTCTCGAAGTTTCTTGGCCCTTCCTTATTACACTTCTCCCCTTTTTATTTCATTTGCTAATAACAAATTTGGGCCTTCTGAAGCCTCATCCATGGATCTTGGGTTATTGAACTCCAAACTTTCTTTCGTAAATGCAGGTAGGTTTCTTATGAAGCGTTGTACTTTTTCTTTCTCCTCACGAATGTAGGGAACATACCTTAGTAAGGAGGTAAATTTGGTTGCAAATTCATCCATAGACAACTACCCCAAATTGAGATCGTGAAACTCATTTTCTTTTACATCATAGAACCACTCGGTTAAATACTAATCCTTAAAATGTTTCTGGAAAACCTCCCATGTAACATCTTGCTCCTCAATGCCTTGAACAATCTAAATTTCTTCCCACCATAATGTGGCCTTGCCTTTCAAATGGTAAATTGCCAGTCTTGCCTTTAAATTAGGGTCATATTCATAAATTTGAAAATATTTATTCATGTTAATTAATGAGGCCTATGCGACTTCCTCTGCTTCACCATCGAATGTTGGGGGTTTAATATTTTTAAATCCCCCCCTGCAACTCCACCTTCTTCCTTTTGGCTTCAATCCTGCCAGTTCCATTATCCAATTCTTCTCCACTATCATATTGACCTCCTCCTATTTCAAAATGGTTCTCCCTCTGCCGATGTGTTTCAACCCTATGTTCATCATATGGGTAAGGATTTTGATTCCCTTGATTTTGTCAATCAGAGAGGCTCTTAAGATTTTGTCTTATTCTAGACTCAGTCTTTCATTATCGCCCTCAAGTTGGTCATTTTTGCTCATAGTTGCTGAACTATTTCTAATAACATTGCATTACCATAGCAAGACTCTTCCCCTAAATGAACCCATATTTCTGGATTGCCTCTTGTCCTTGATTTTGGTCCATAATCCACAATGATTTTGGCTGAGGGTGGAATACCAGTTCCTCTCCTCATTCTGCTTTCTCTCACTGTGCACATATACAAAATTTGTTACTCCTTAGTTTCCCAAACAGACCTCAACATTGAACTTGGGCTCTGATACCAGTTGTAACATACATCCGTACCCCAAATAGTAAATTCATAAACACAAATTATTTACCTTCGAACAGTACCTACAACTATATCTAATGAATTTATCAACACATAGAATTATCCATTAGCGTGGAATTATCATTATTAAATTGATACTATACAAAACATTGAAATGAACAAAGGACTAACAACCATGGTTTACATAGTAGTTTTCAAGCAATATTTGAATTATTGGTTTGATAATTCTACATAGCCATGATACTGAAGGTTTATACCAAGGGTTTGGCTCATCCCCCTAGGCACATAGATAAAGGCATATGGTGTACCACTGTCTCCTCCTTTGTGCACCATGCTTGACCTAGAAGCTTCTCGAGTGTTTCCTCCACACTGTTGATTGATTGTAGTGACAATCTGACGGTTCATAGGATTTGACGATGGTTGAGGTAACCACCCGGCCCAACCCTCCCAGTTGAAGGTCATTTGCAATCTTTCCAAGCTTGGAATCATCACTTTGAAACTACACTTCTCTGACAAAAGGGTTTTCTAGCTTTTCCGAGGTAATTTCACTCACAACCCTCTTGCTGCTTGCTTAATGTTCATGGATGACATAGTCCCAACCCTAACAAGCTCTCATGTTGGTGACTTTAGGTGGCCCTTCTTTCTGTCAAGGGTCTTTCCTCAAATTCGTGCTCCGAATGCTCCTCCTCGACTCTGAAACAAGTAAGGTTTTGTTTGAGTGATGGTTTTCCTTCGGAAGGTTTGTATTTTCTTCCAGGGCTAACATTTTAAGGTTTTTGTCCATTGAGATGCTTCAACTCCTTTTCGGATTCTGGCTTTCTTACAGGTAAACGTCCTCCTTAAAGTTTGTATGTACCCTAATTTTGTATAATGACAACGTTACAATGATTGCAAAGGTTTTCTAAACGGCTTGCTTGTTGTTATAAGTTATGCCCTATTACTTCGTTTTCTTCAAGTTAAAAGAAGTCTTTGGTATCATGAACGAGTGGGAACAACTGGCCCTCTTCTCTATTTTACCTCTTAAGGTGCCTTACTCACATGTTATTTAAATGTGGAACCCAATAGGGTTTAGAATATTATTTAGGAACAAATCCTTGTAGTTATGAACATAGTCTTATTTTTAATTGTTCAGCAAGTCCTGTTGGACTAGAAGGGTTTCATATCTATTGATTTATTTTCATGACTTCTCTAAACTAAGTCTTAATTTAGTTTCATGCCAAGAACCTTTTCGTTCATTTCGTCAGTATCTGAGTGTCCAGAATAATTTTGCAGAGGTTTAGATATACTTTGTATAATTCAAATGGCTTGCCAATGGCGAGTTCTATGATGTAGTTATTTTCAGTACACAATTATCTCTCTCTCTCTCTCTCTCTATATATATATATTATATATATATATGATATGAGTTTTATTGCAGACCTATAATGTGTATAATGTTTCCGGCTTGCCATGTGTGCATATGTATGTTATTTTGATGAGTGTGTCTCCTTTTTGATTCGTGAATTGTTTATAAGGGTTTACAGGAATTTAGTACATCTGTTGTGGTTTATATTTTTGGGTTGTCGTTACCTGAGAACGTATTGTCATGTATTCTAGACTGGACCCTGGGTTGCTAGTTAGTCTAGCTAGGAATTTAGTACATCTGTTGTGGTTTATATTTTTGGGTCGGCATTACCTAAGAACGTATTGTCAGGTATTCCAAACCGAGCCTTGGGTTGCAGGTCAGTGCAGCCCAACCCAGGGACTAAACTGGTGTCTCGACAATACCTCTGGTGTCTCGACACTACCTTTCTCTTGCTGCCCGTATACTTATAGTTATTTTACCAAGTGAATTACTTGACTGTTTTCCTTTTCTACTTGCCGGTAGAGGGATTATATATAAGAATTAATGCCTTATGGAATACTGAACTTGTCTCCCTACAAATCCAACTCCACTTGTTTTTGACAACAAGAAATGGCTTTTATTCATTTATGTATTTCAATACTGAATGTACATTAACAGTTACACACAGTCATCCAATCAAAGAAATTAATGCATAATTACTCCTACAAGATTACTTATTTGTTTCACAACTGTCATAATTTCACTCGGATGTCGTAATTTCACACGGAGAGACCACACCTCCTGTCCTTTGAGTTTGGAAATTATGTCTAGTCTCCCCCTGTGCCTTTCACTACAAGAACAATATTTAGATAGTGTCCTTTCTTAGCCAGTCTATAGACATGAAACCTCCCTAGTCCAACCTGCTTCTGACAACCTTAACTAGGCGTTGAACTTTCACTAGCTCTAGTCCAACTCGAGAATAATCCATAGGTAGCGTCCCATCATCCTACCCTCCTATTACTCCTTCTCCTCCTCTTCTCCTTCTCCTCCTCTTCCCACTGAGATCCCTATCTCTAAGGTGAAAAGACAAAAATGAAGTAACTTTCTATAACCACCGTCTGGTAGTTCAAATTGCATATAGAGTCTTTCCCATGAAATTTCCAAAATATTTTTTTTAATATTTAACAAGCGATTATCTTTAAAATGTATTTCAGTGTTCAATCATCCTTAATTCATGAATTCTCTAATTAATCAGTTCCGATGCAGTGAATGTAAAAAGTTACAACAGATATATGCAAGGTCTCGGGTGTTACAAGGTGTCAACGTCATGTTATTTTTGAGTTAAAGCCCTTCTATTTTATAACTGGTTTAGTTTTCTTTATGATATATCATAACACTCAAGGTGTAATATGAATCTTAAAAAAAACCTTAAAAAATATGATTATAAAATTTAATATTTATATTCATATATTTGTTATTGTTTTTAATTTTTTCAATAAAGTAAATTTTTTTCCAATAATACATTTTTGAAAAACATCAATATAGTGTTAATTATGATTTTGGAAAAAAACAATTTTGTTAAATTTTTTAAATGGTTTAAAATAAACACTATTAAATTAAAACTTATTAAACAATAATGATATATTTATTAACTATTGTAAAAAATGATAAGAGTTTAAGAATTTATTATTTAAATGTATATGATTTTAAGAATTTAATTGCTATATATATATATATTTTTATGTTTTGATAATAAGAAGTAATTTTTTTTTCAATAATATATTCGGAAAACATTAACATTTATTTTGTATGATTTTGGAATGGTTATTTTTTTTAGTTTTTGAAATGAAGTAAATTTATAAACATGCTTACATGTGTGGAAAAATGAGAATTTATTAATATATAATAATATAATTATATAAATATATTATATAATTTTAATAAAAATAATTTTTTCCTAAATAATATCATGTGTAGAAAACATTAACCTGCATATTTGTTCTAATTTTGGAATGTTTTTTTTTTTTTTTTAGTTTTTTAAAGAAAGTGATTTTTTCCCTTTTTAATATCATGTGCATATTTGTCATTATTTCAAATGGTGTTTTTTTAATGAAAGTAATTTTTTTCCAGTGATATCATGTGCTGAAAACAATAACTTGCATACTTAGTCATGATTTTTGAATGGTTTTAAAATTTAGGGTTTATATTTATATTTTATATTTATATTTATGATTTTTGAAAGAAGTAAATTCTTTTTTCTATAATTCGTGGTGGAAAATAATTTTACATATTTGTCATAATTTTGAAAGAAGAAAATTTTGTTGAAATATATTATTTCAATATTTGTTTTAAACTATAATAATTAAATAACATTTTCTGAAGGTAAAATAATTATTTTATGTGGAAAACATCAATCTATATATTTAGGGTGATTTTGGGAAGTTCCCAAATTTTGTTGAAAATATTATTTTCAATATTTGTTTTAAACTTTAATAATCAAATAAAATTATAATATAACTTTTGCCAAATACATCAATTTACATAATCTACATGGTTATGGTGATTTTGAAAAGAGAGCAAGAAAAAAAACTAAATTTTGCAGAAAACATGTGATTTTGAAAAAAAATCAAATTTTATTAAGAATTATGGATTTTAATATGTATTTTAAACCTTAACAACCAAACAACAATTTATCATTGTCTAAGTTAACAACCTAAGACCAATTCAATAGAAAAAATGGGTTTTTTTTAGACAAAGTGGGTTACTAGATTTCTATTCCAAAAAAAAGAAAAAGAAAATGAGGGAGACATGCTCCCTTTACATCAAGCTAAAATGGGAGAAGGCATCCTGGAAGAGAAAGAAAGGGCAAACAATCCCTATCTTCCAAGCTCTTCCCCTTTTGTTTCTAAGGTTACTAATTGCACTATCATTATAAATACTTGCATACTGATTCAACAACAATTTACACCTACATAATGTAAAAAGCTAGTAGCGGAAAGACTTTGCAAAAAAGAGAAGAATGCAGCATTTACAATTAATTTTTGTTGACTGAGGGTTCCTGATGGGGTTGAGGCCAGTTCTTGTTGCTTTGAATGTTAGAGTTTTCTCCTGTCTGATTAATAAGTAAGCTCTTCAAATAATAGATCGTATCCTCCAAATGCCTACACTTTTGTTTTAGTGCAGACATTTCTTTCCTCTGCTCTTCCATTCGTCTCTTTAAGAAGGAATTCTCATTTTTTGCTTCAAATTTGTAGTCTTCGATCGTTTCTCTGACCCCCTCAATCATGAATTTATTAGCTCGACAAATTGTGCAGTTTTCACACTTTGGAACATCTGCAAGCGGGTTCCATTCCATTTTTCCTAAAGGAAAAAGGTGACCGATCTAGTAGAGAATAGAAGGAGAAATAAGAAATAGAGGGAAGAAATAAAAACAACCTCTAGAAAGCCCCATGAAGACCCACATCTTCTAGAGAGAGGGAAACCGGGCTTCGAAAGCAAAATCCATAAGAGCTGTGTGGAAGCTAAAGAATTTGGGAGGCAGGGGCCACTAGAGCTGCGCAGTGGTAAGGGAAACAGGAGCTGCGAGAAGGCAAAATGTTCGAAGCTGCCTCTAGATCTGCGTAAAGGCATGGGCCACTAGAGCTGCACGAAAGCAATAGGAATTGGAAAACAACCACGAGAGATGTGTGAAGGAGAGAGGCGAGGCTAAAACATAAAATTTGAGCTCAATCCCCAAAGGGGTGCAATGACGTATACATGATAAAATATTACAACTTTTGAGATAGAAGGGAAAGAAAGGGAGGGTGAAGATGGTAGAGATAAAATAAGACAAGCTGAGGGGGAGAATATATTGTTACGCAACATTACACATCGGGGAAGAGAAAATTAACATTTCACTGGGAGATTGAGTAGCTGCAATTCGCTTGATAGCCACAGACTAACTATCCTGTATGTTCTTGAGGATATCCTTGGATTTCCTAATCTTCTGAGATCTAACCATTCGAGCAGAAGTGACTGTTGCCCACCTTGATGTTCTCTCTTTGATTGCTATTCTCTGGACAATGAGGCAAGAGATCCTATGGAATCGGTTTCTGAGCAATTGCATTATCGATTCTAGATTCTCCCATAGGACGATTGGCAACCATATTAGCCTGTATGTTGGCGGTACAATTATTTTCTCTAAGCATATCCTTGAAGGTGACTTCACCTAAAAACTGCAAAGTTTTTCCCACCCTTTTTGTTATTTGTTTGAGGGCCTTATTCTTGGGGCTTTTGCTTTCCACCGTTGATTGGATTACTATTGAAGAGTCCCCCATTATGATCAGATTCTTCATACTTCGTTGCCTTAAGATTTCCATTCCCAAGAGGAGGCCATATGCTCCTTCCTTGTTGTTGGATAGTTATCCTAATCCCCATTCATAAGTAATAGGATTTTTCCCTCATGGGTTGAAAAGTATACCTCCTGCTCTAGCCTTGCCTGGGCTAGACTTAGAAGCACCATCAAATAGTAAACAGGGCCTATTTAAATTTTTTGTCCATGTTTTGAGCTCCTCTTTTTAAATTCTGATTTTCCAATTTTGCATATTATTACGAGATTTGATGTTGTGTATTTTTTGTTGCTTGCTCATCACAAATTCAGCCCAAATTCTTTCCTCATGCTGCATGTGTTTGACCTCTATTGCTTTAACTCCTTTAGATTTGATGAATTCAAATGACATGCTCCAAGTTTTAGCTAGGATTGTTATGGTATTTGGGCTGTGATCTTTAAAGATCCTCTGGTTTCTTTATTTTTGAAAGAATATGGGTATTTTTTTCCCCAGGTTGATAAAATTTCATGTAAAGGCAACGATTGTAGAATATTAACCTCCAAGGGACTAACTAGCCCTTTCTAGCAGGTCCTAGCAAAGGGGCATCCCACAAAGGGATGCTGAATATTTTCTTCACTTCCTTGACACATAGCACAGCGTGATGGGCCTTCATATACTTTCTTTTCAAGATTATCAACGATCAGTATTTTGCCTTTGAGCAACGTCCACATGAAAACTTTGATTTTTAGCAGTGTTTCAATTTTCCATGCCTCCCTCCAGTAATCCCAGTCTCGATTTCCATGATGATGTAAGGTAGCATATCCATATTTGATTGAGAAATCCCCTCCATCAGGATCCCATTGAAGGGAATCTTTTGAGTCTAGACTTAGTGGAGAAGCCCCCTTAAGATGTGAGATAAGGGACTTCCACTGAGGGACAAGGCCATGAGAGAGGTTTGTGAATCCTCCAATCTCCCCATTCTCCATCTCGCCAAAGAGATATGTCATCCAGAGTAATGATTCCTTTTGTTTTCATCCATCTTCTCAGATCCTAAAGATTTTCTTGGCAGGTTATAGGCTAATTTCCCATTATTCTATCCTTCCATATTTTGATGAGTTTACCATTACCAAGGATCTTAGAAGAGTTTTCTTTGATGAGGGAAACAATTATTTTAATTAGATTCTAGACCTGGGAGCAGGGCTTGATTGGATAACCTTTTATCAATAAGAGGGTTCTATTATGGTTCATGTATTTTTCTTCCAAGATTTTCTTCCACCAACTGCTCTCTCTTGTTATAAATCTCCATGTTATTTTTGCTCCTAAAGCCAAGTTCATTATCCTTGGGAGTCTTATTGGCAACCCACCTTTCTCATATGGTAGAGTTACTTCATCCCATTTCACAAGGTTGCACTTCTTTGTCTCCACTTTACCTCCTTGCCATAGGAATCCCCAGATTACTGGCTCAATTTGTTTGTGTATATTTGTCGGGGTTACTATTGCTGCATACTGGTAAATTGGGAGAGATGTGAGTAGGGCCTTAATTAGTACCACCCTTCCTGCCATATTGAGCCAGATCATACCCTAATTCTACACTTTTTGTTTTGTTAATGTACTTATTCCATATCTCGGTCTTCAAATTTTATTTTGAGATTGGGAGTCCAAGATATTGGAAATGGCTCCATTTTTCTTGAAATGGGATTTCCAGAATTTCAGAGATTTTTTGGAGAGTGCGAGAGGATGTGTTCCATCCAAAGATTATGCATTTCTGATTATTTAGTAGTCCTCTAGAGGCTTCCAAAAAACTTTTTAGTACCTTTTTTATTCTTCTTTCCATTATGCAGGAGGCCCCTCCCATGACTAAGGTGTCATATGCAAATAGGGAGTGGTTTATGCTTTTAACTTTAGGAGAGATTGAGAATCTTGTGATAGTTCTATCTTGTCTTCATTTCTCAAGACTTCTACTCAGTGGGTCTGCCATTATGATATATAAGAAAGGAGAGAGAGGGTAGCCTTGGTGAAGCCCCCTTAAGCTCTGAAAATATTCACTTGGTCTTCCATTGACCAATGGTGCAATCCGAGGACCCACAATACATGCTTTTATTATATCTATTGCCTTTTTTGAGAAAACAAATCTCTGTAGGATAGTAAGAAGTAAAACCAGGTTGACCCTATCAAATGCATTAGCCATGTCAAGCTTGACAATCATTCCTTTTTCTTTTTTCATAAGGCTAGAGTGCAAATCTTCCTGCACTATTAGAATGTTGTCAAGGATTTGTCTTTTTGGGACAAATCCTCCTTGGCTTTTTGGTATTATTTATGGAAGCAATACTTTTATTATATTTTCTAGAATCTTTGCTATCATTTTATAGGAGGAGTTACATAGAGAAATGGGCCTGAATCTACTGAATGAGTTAGCATTTTTTTTGGAACAAGGGAAAGGAAGGAAGAGTTTGTGAATCCTCCAATCCTAAATTTCCCAAAAACATTTCGGATCATTCTTATCAAATCTTTTTTAATAATGATCCAATTGTTTTTATAGAAGGAAATAGGGAACCCATCTAGGCTTGGGGCCTTATCCGGATGCAAATCCCAAACAACAATTGCAACTTCCTTTTCCTCAATTGCTCTTGTCAGTTCATTACTTTTTGCTTCACTCATTTTCCTGGGAATATGATGAAGATAAACTTCATACTTGTTATTTGATGCTGGGGATGATAATAGATTTTTATAGTATCTATAAGCCTCCTTTATTTCCTCTTGACCTCTGAATTCTTTGCCTTTGTTATCTTTTATGTTGTCTATTTGGTTTTGATTTCTTCTTTCCTAGCTTTGTTATGGAAGAACATTGTGTTCTTGTCTCCAACTTTGAGCCATAGACTTCGCGATTTTAGCCGCTACTCTTCTTCTTCCTTTCTGTTTTGTCTATACATATCCCAATATGCTTGTTTTTCCTACCATATGCTCTCCTGCATTTCCTCTTGCTGCTCTATTTCCACTTGGATTCTATCAATTTTTTTTTCTGTTATTTCTAGCTTTCTTTTTGTGTTTCTAGTTGATTAATCCTTGCCCAATGTTTTAGCTCTCTCCTCATGGATTTTAATTTAGTTTCCCAAACATAGCTAGGAGAGATAGTAATTTGTTTTACCCATGCTTCAACAATGATTTTTTTAACTTCTTAGCTGTCGTTCCAAATGGAGCTGAATCTGAAAGGGACTGGGCCAAGATTTTCTAACTTCCGAAGGGTGAGAGCCACCGGCTTGTGATCTGATGTTATATTGTGGATGATTTTAGATTTTATCTCATTGAAGGCATTGACAACTTTGCTTTGTATTAGAAATCTATCCAACCTTTCCTTTATGTTATTTTTCCCAGTTCTTTTGTTGCTCCATGTATATTTTCCATTGCTAGGAGGCATGTCCATTAATTTTCATGGTTTCATAATAGATTCTAACATTTCCCTATATGGATCAACATTGTATATTCCCCCGAATTTCTCCTCTTCGCTTAATACCAGATTGAGAGCTCATCCTACGGTTATGCCTCTGATTTGGTCATGCATAAGATAATTTTTTAAGGTGGACCAACAAACTTCCTTGTCCCTGTAATGGTTTGGGGCATAAATATTTATAATACAATAATTCTCTTTTGTTTTTCTTTTCAAGTCTTTTTTATCCAATGCAACTCTTTTTTTGCTGAATGAGCTCCCAATTTTTGGTTTTCCATAATGTGCATATTCCTCTCGAGGCTTCGATCACTGGAATTGAGGTTCCTTGATAATTTTTTGTTTTTTGTATCATTGTTTCCATTTCCTTTTCATTTGTCTTTGTCTCCTAAATCATAAAGATATCTGGTTTCTCTGAAGTTATTAAATCTTTCATTGCTTTAATTTTTGGCGTACTTCCCATTCCTATGCAATTCCAGGAGACTATATTCATTATCACTTGATGTTATAGGTAGAAGGACCTTTTCCTCTGTTAGGGTGGGTGATTTTCTCCTTATTTTTTTCCAAGAAAGTATCCAGAGGTTGTTGGGTGCCCAGATCCATTTCCTTTTCCACAGCTTCATCTCTAATTTCTCTGTTGGTTTTTCTGTATGTCCTTTTAGGGTGGTCGAGAAAGGAGAGGAGCTCTTTGGATAGGGTACGAGTGATTATCTGGTCGAAGGAGGAGGGGTGAGGGCTTTGGGAGGGGATAGGTGAGGAAGGGGAGAGGTTAGAGGGGAAGGGTAGAAGAGCGGGGGAGGAAAGGGGAGGGGAGGGGAGATCAGGGTTCGCAAGTGAGCCAAAGGGATTAGAGACCAAAAGATCGGGAGGCCTTGACATTTATTTTGGCTTTAGTCTTACATTCATGCTTGGAATATGGAACGGGGGTGAATAGATGAAGAGAGATTTGGCTTAGCCATTCTATGGTCGCGTGGAACGTCATAGTCCCATCCTGGGTTTGGAATTTGAATCATTAATGAAAGGTTATTTCTCCTTTTATTTCTATGTATATACACTTGTTTATATGTGGATCATATGGTTGTGATTTCATTGGCATTTCTGTTGCTATTATGATGGTTATATATGTATTTTATGGCAGTGGCTATATATGGTTGTCATCATGTTTTTACTTGTAAATGAATGGACAATGTCTCTATGGCCTAATAGATGATAATGAAACAAATGGTATGAGGGAACAATGGTTCTTAGCGATTCTCAAATAAGTATGAGATCCCTATGCTTAATTATGTTGTTTACATCTATAGGTTACATATTTGTGATATGTTTGACGAAATGCCTGTCATGGCTAGTAGGGGTCTGGTTAAGGGCTTTTTCAAGTAATTGCTTTAGCATCATTGTTTTCATGTTATTTTATTGCTATGAAGATGTCATGCAATTCTAGGTAGTGACCTGGGCTCTGAGCTTGAAAAGTGGCTTAAATCCTCGGGATGTTGGCACAAAACTGGACAAAATAGTCCTTGTACATTGGCATGCCTATAGCATGAGAACATCTAGAGCCTCCTAGATGCTGACATACCTATGTCATGAGAGCATC
The DNA here is from genome assembly GCA_000404065.3 of Pinus taeda. Classification (NCBI taxonomy): domain Eukaryota; kingdom Viridiplantae; phylum Streptophyta; class Pinopsida; order Pinales; family Pinaceae; genus Pinus; species Pinus taeda. Next base: position 118,787 of record APFE030532734.1, read on the forward strand.
CAGAGGTCAAGTGATCAAAAACTTTAGTGGGACCCAGGGGAAAGCTGCCTAAAGTGTTGGGATGGTTCTCAGGGGTTTTGTAGCTGATGTGGAAGGTCTATATGTTGTGTTTCCGTCAATTCCATTTCCTTAAGGTCACATAGGAGGTTGAATCCAAACATAGTAGCCTCTCGTCACATATTTACCTCGGTTGTCCGATTACTTGGGTAGCTGTGGAAGGAGGGTGTTACATTGATATTCTTCCTGATGATCTTCTAAAGCAACACTAATTTTTGGTATACTCCTCGCTACCTCCCCCACTGTACAAGATTCCTGAACATTTGCAGGCTGCTCCACTCTAACTCGGTGCGAGCAATTTTTATAGTAAAGGCATTCTCTGTAACCCCAACACTGTAAAGGTGGTTTTTGCGATTGATTAGGCTCTGGTCTGCTCAAAATTTTTGTCCGTTTAGCTTCGAATTATGATCTGGTCCTAGTCTGATTTTTTCCAGAATACTTATTTTGCTTGCTCTTATGGCCACTTTTAACACTGGTAGTTTTCACACTTTTAGTGTTCTCAAAGTTTCTTGGCCCTTTCTTATTACACTTTTCCACTTTGTATTACATTTGCTGATAACAAATTTGGGCCTTCCGAATTGCCTCATCCATGGATCTTGGGTTATTGAACTCCAACCTTTCTTTCGTAAATACAGGTAGGTTTCTTATGAAGCGTTGTACTTTTTCTTTCTCCTCACGAATGTAGGGAACATACCTTAGTAAGGAGGTAAATTTGGTTGCAAACTCATCCATAGACAACTACCCCAACTTGAGATCATGAAACTCATTTTCTTTTACATCATAGAACCACTCGGTTAAATACTAATCCTTAAAATGTTTCTAGAAAACCTCCCATGTAACATCTTGCTCCTCAATGCCCCGAACAATCTTAATTTCTTCCCACCATAATGTGGCATTGCCTTTCAAATGGTAAATACCCAATCTTGCCTTTAAATTAGGGTCATATTCATAAATTTGAAAGTATTTATTCATGTTAATTAACCAGGCCTTTGCGACGTCCTCTGCTTCACCATCGAATCTTGGGGGTTTAATCTTTTTAAATCCCCCTTGAAACTCCACCTTCTTCCTTTTGGATTCCTTCTTGCTGTGTCATTATCAAATTCTTCTCCATTATCATATTGAACTCCTCCTATTTCAAAATGGTTCTCCCTCTGCCGATGTGTTTCAACCCTATGTTCATCATATGGGTTGGCATTTTTATTCTCTTGGTTTTGTCAATCAGAGAGGCTCTTAAGATTTTGTCTTATTCCACACTCAGTCTTTCATTATCTGCCCTCAAGTTGGTCATTTCCACTTGTAGTTGCTGAACTATTTCTAATAACATTGCATTACCATTGCAAGACTCTTCCCCTAATTGAACCCATATTTTTGGATTGCCTCTGGTCCTTGATTCCGGTCCAAAATCCACAACGATTTTGGCTGAGGGTGGAATACCAATTCCTCTCCTCATTCTGCTTTCTCTCACTATGCACATATACAAAATTGTTACTCCTTAGTTTCCCAAACATGCCTGAACATTAAACTTGGGCTTTGATACCAGTTGTAACATACATCCTTACCCCAAATAGTAAATTCATAAACAAAAATTATTTACCTTCGAATCGTACCTACAACCATATCTAATGAATTTATCAACACATAGAATTATCCATTAGCATGGAATTATCATTATTAAATTGATACTATACAAAACATTGAATTGAACAAAGGACTAACAACCATGGTTTACATAGTAGTTTTCAAGCAATATTTGAATTATTGGTTTGATATTTCTATATAGCCATGATATTGAAGGTTTATACCAAGGGTTTGGCTCATCCCCCTAGGCACACATATAAAGGCATATGGTGTACAACTGTCTCCTCCTTTGCGCACCATGCTTGACCCAAAAGCTTCTCGAGTGTTTCCTCCACACTGTTGATTGACTGTAGTGACAATTTGATGGTCCATAGGATTCGACGATGGTTTAGGTAACCACCCGGCCCAACCCTCCCAGTTGTCGATCATTTGCAATCTTTCCAAACTTGGAATCATCACTTTGAAACTACACTTCTTTGACAAAAGGGTTTTCTAGCTTTTCCAAGGTAATTTCGCTCACAACCCTCTGGCTGCTTGCTTAATGTTCATGGATGACATAGTCCCAACCCTAACAAGCTCTCATGTTGGTGACTTCAAGTGGCCCTTCTTTCTATCAAGGGGTTTTCCTCATATTCATGCTTCGAATGCTCCTCTTTGACTCCGAAACAAGTAAGGTTTTGTTTGAGTGATGGTTTTCCTTCAGAAGGTTCATATTTTCTTCTAGGGTTAACATTTTAAGGTTTTTGTCCATTGAGATGATTCAACTCCTTGTCAGATTCTGGTTTCCTTACAGGTAAACGTCCTCCTTAAAGTTTGTATTTACCCTAATTTTGTATAATGACAACGCTACAATGACTGGAAAGGTTTTCTAAATGGCTTGCTTGTTGTTATAAGTTATGCCCTATTACTTCGTTTTCTTCGAGTTAAAAGAAGTATTTGGTATCATGAACGAGTGGGGACAACTGTCCCTTCTCTCTATTTTACCTCTTACTAGGTACCTTACTCACATGTTATTTAAATGTGGAACCCAATAGGGTTTAGAAGATTATTTGGGAACAAATCCTTGTAGTTATGAACATAGTCTTATTTTTAATTGTTGAGCAAGTCCTCTTGGACTAGAAGGGTTTCATATCTATTAATTTATTTTCATATCTTCTCTTAACTAAGTCTTAATTTAGTTTCATGCCAGGAAACTTTCCGTTCATTTCGTCTGTATCTGACTGTCCAGAATAATTTTGCAGAGCTTTAGATGTACTTTGTATAAGTCAAATGGCTTGCCAATGTTGAGTTCTATGATGTGGTTATTTTCAGTACACATTTATAAAATTATCTCTCTCTCTCTCTCTCGATATAGATAATATATATATATATATAATTATAATATTATATAATAGATAATAGTTTTATTGCAGACTTATAATGTGTATAATGCTTCCGGCTTGCCATGTGTGCATATGTATGTTATTTTGATGAGTGAGTTTCCTTTTTGATTCGTGAATTGTTTATAAGGGTTTACAGGAATTAGTACATTTGTTATGGTTTATATTTTTGGGTTGCCGTTACTTGAGAATGTGTTGTTAGGTATTCCAGACTGAACCCTGGGTTGCAGGTTAGTCCGACCAGGAATTTAGTAAATCTATTGTGGTTTATATTTTTGGGTCAGCATTACCTGAGAACATATTGTCAGGTATTCCAGACCGGACCTTTGGTTGCAGGTCAATCCAGCCCAACCCAGGGACTAAACTGGTGTCTCGACAATACCTTTTTCTTGCTACCCATATACTTATAATTATTTTACCAAGTGAATTACTTGACTCTTTTCCTTTTCTACTTGCCAGTGGAGGGATTATATATAAGACTGTAAATAATTAATGCCTTAAGGAGTACTGAACTTGTCTCCCTACAAATTTACCAACACCACTTGTTTTTGACAACAAGAAATGGCTTTTATTCATTTATGTATTTCAATACTGAATGTACATTAACAGTTACACATAGTCATCCAATCAAAGAAATGAATGCATAGTTACTCCTACAAGATTACTTATTTGTTTCACAATTGTCATAATTTCACTCGGATGTCATAATTTCACATAAAGAGACCACACCTCCTGTCCTTTGAGTTTGGAAATTATGTCTAGTCTCCCCCTGTGCCTTTCACTATGAGAACAATAACATAGAGAGACCACACCTCCTGTCCTTTGAGTTTGGAAATTATGTCTAGTCTCCCCTGTGCCTTTCACTACGAGAACAATATTTAGACTGTTTCCTTTCCTAGCCAGTCTATAGACATGAAAATTCCCTAGTCCAACTGGCTTCTAACAACCTTAACTAGGCGTTGGGATTTCACTGATTCTAATCCAGCTCGAAAATAAACCACAAACAACATCCCATTGTCCTACCATCCTATTACTCCTTTCTCCTCCTCTTCCCACTAAAATCCCTATCTCTAAAGTGAGAAGACAAAAATGGAGTAACTATCTATAACCGTCTTCCCATGAAATTTCCAAAATATTTTTTTTAATATTTAACAAGCCATTATCTTTAAAATGTCTTTCGATGTTTAATCAACCTTAATTCATCAGTTCTCTAATTAATCAGTTCCGATGCAGTAAATGTAAAAAGTTACAACAAATATATGCAAGGTCTCCGGTGTTACAAGGTGTCAACGTCATGTTATTTTTGAATTAAAGCATTCTATTTTATAACTCGTTTAGTTTCCTTAGGATACATCATAACACTCAAGGTGTAATATGAATCCTTAAAAAAAACCTTAAAAAATATGAGTATAAAATTTAATATTTATATTCATATTTGTATCTAAAAAAACCTTAAAAAATATGAGTATAAAATTATATTTATATTTCATATTTGTTTTTATATTTTTTCATGGAAAGCAATTTTTTTCCAAATAATATATTATTGAAAAACATCCATATATATGTTAATTTGTCAATTTTTTTCAAATGGTTTAAAAATAAATTATACTAATTAAATTGAACTTATTAGTACAATGGATGATTTATTAGTACAATGGATTGAACTTATTAGTACAATGGATGATTTATTAGTACAATGGATGATAATGATTTTAGAATTTACTGTTTAAATGTACAAGATTTTAGAATTTATTGTAAGATACATATATGTTTTTATGTTTTTTTATAATGAAAATATTTTTTTTCCAATAATATTATATGCCGAAAATATTAACATTTATCTTTGTTGTAATTTTGGAATTTTATTTTATTTTTTAATTTTTGAATGAAAAGTAATTTTTTCTTTATTAATATCATGCTTATCATGTGTGGAAAACATTAGAATTTATTATTTATCTATGTGTATATATATATGTTTTTCTAATAAAAGTAATTTTTTCCTAAATAATATCATGTGCAGATATGCATTTTTGTTTTAATTTTGGAATGGTTTTATTTTTTTTAGTTTTTGAAAGAAAATGTTTTTTTCCTTTTTAATATAATGTGCATATTTATCATTATTTCAAATGGTTTTTTTTTTTAAATGAAAGTCATTTTTTTCCAGTAATATCATGTGCTGAAAACACTAATCTGCATACTTGTCATGATTTTTGAATGGTTTTAAAATTTAGGGTTTATATTTATATTTATTATTTATGATTTTTGAAAGAAAGTAAATTCTTTTTCTATAATATTGTGGGTGGAAAATAATTTACATATTTGTCATGATTTTTGAAAGAAGACAATTTTTGTTGAAGTATATTATTTCAATATTTGTTTTAAACTATAATAACTAAATAACGTTTTTTGAAGGGCAAATAATTATTTTATGTGGAAAACATCAATGTACATATCGAGGGTGATTTTGGGAAGTTCCCAAATTTTGTTGAAAAATATTATTTTCAATGTTTGTTTTAAACTTTAATAATCAAATAGAATTATATTAAAAATTAAAGAGAAAATAACTAACTTTTGCGGAATACATCAATCTACATAATCTACATGGTTATGGTGATTTTGAAAAGAGAGCAAGAAAAAAAACTAAATTTTGCAGAAAACGTGTGATTTTGAAAAAAAATCAAATTTTATTAAGAATTATGGATTTTAATATGTATTTTAAACCTTAACAACCAAACAACAATTTATCATTGTCTAAGTTAACCACCTAAGACCAATTTAATTGAAAAAACATGTTTTTTTTAACAAAGTGCGTTACTAGATTTCTATTCCAAAAAAAAAGAAAATGAGGGAGACATGCTCCCATTACATCAAGCCAAAATGGGAGAAGGCATCCTGGAAGAGAAAGAAAGGGCAAACAATCCCTATCTTCCAAGCTCTTCCCCTTTTGTTTCTGAGGTTACTAATTGCACTATCCTTATAAATACTTACATACTGATTCAACAACAATTTACACCTACATAACATACAAAGCTAGTAATGGAAAGACTTTGCAGAAAAGAGAAGAATGAGGCATTTACAATTAATTTTTGTTGACTGAGGGTTCCTGATGGGGTTGAGGCCAGTTCTTGTTGCTTTGAATGTTAGAGTTTTCTTCTATCTAATTAATAAGTAAGCTCTTCAAATAACTGATCGTATCCTCCAAATGCCTACACTTTTGTTTTAGTGCAGACATTTCTTTCCTCTGCTCTTCCATTCGTCTCTTTAGGAAGGAATTCTTAGTTTTTGCTTCAAATTTGTAGTCTTTGATCGTTTCTCTGACCCGCTCAATCATGAATTTATTAGCTCGACAGACTGTGCAATTTTCACACTTTGGAACATCTGCAAGCGGGTTCCATTCGATTTTTCCTAAAGGAAAAGGTGACCGATCCAGCAGAGAATAGAAGGAGAAATAAGAAATAGAGAGAAGAAACAAAAATAACCTCTAGACAGCCCCATGAAGACCCACATCTTCCAGAGAGAGGGAAACCGGGCTTCGAAAGCAAAAGCCATAAGAGCTGTGTGGAAGCTAAAGAATTTGGGAGGAGGGGCCACCAGACCTGCGCAGTGGCGAGGGAAACAGGAGCTGTGCGAAGGCAAAATGTTCAAAGCTGCCTCCAGATCTACGTAAAGGTGTGGGCCACTAGAGCTGCGTGAAGGTAATAGGATCTGGAAAACAACCACGAGAGCTGTGTGAAGGAGAGAGGCGAGGCTAAAATAGAGAATTTGAGCTCAATCCCCAGAGGGGTGCAATGACGTATACATGATAAAAGATTACAACTTCTGAGACAGAGGGGAAAGAAAGGGAGGGCGAAGATGGTAGAGATAAAATAAGACAAGCAGAGGGGGAGAATATATTGTTGTGCAACATTACACATCAGGGAAGAGAAAATTAGCATTTCACTGGGAGATTGAGTAGCTGCAGTTCGCTTGATAGCCGTAGACTAACTATCCTGTATGTTCTTGAGGATATCCTTGGATTTCCTAATCTTCTGAGATCTAACCATTTGAGCTGAAGTGACTGTTGCCCACCTTGATGTTCTCTCTTTGATTGCTATTCTCTGCACGTTGAGGCAAGAGATCCTACGGAATCGATTTCTGAGCAATTGCATTATCAATTCTAAATTGAACTCCCATAGGACGGTTGACAACCAGATTAGCCTGCATGTCGGTGGTACAATTATTTTCTCTAAGCATATGCTTGAAGGTGACTTCACCTAAAAACTGCAAATTTGTTCCCACCCTTTTTGTTATTTGTTTGAGGGCTTTATTCTTGGGGCTTCTGCTTTCCACCATTGATTGGATTATTATTGAAGAGTCCCCCATTATGACTAGATTCTTCATACTTCGTTGCCTTAATATTTCCATTCCCAAGAGGAGGCCATATGCTTCTGCCCTGTTGTTGGATAGTTCTCCTAATCCCCATTCATAAGTAATACGATTTTTCCCTCGTAGGTCGAAAAGTATACCTCCTGCTCCAGCCTTGCTTGGGCTGGACTTAGAAGCACCATCAAATAGTAAGCAGGGCCTATTTAAATTTTCTGTCCATGTTTTGAACTCCTATTTTTTTTTAAATTCTGATTTTCCAATTTTGCATGTTATTAGGAGATTTGATGATGTGTATTTTTTGTTGCTTGCTCATCACAAATTCAACCCAAATTCTTTCCTCATGCTGCATGTTTTTGACCTCTATTGCTTTAACTCCTTTAGATTTGATGAATTCAAATGACATGCTCCAAGTTTTAGCCATGACTGTTATGGTATTTGGGCTGTGATCTTTAAAGATCCTCTGGTTTCTTTATTTTTGAAGGAATATGGATATTTTTTTCCCCAGGTTGATAAAAGTTCATGTAAAGGCAATGATTGTAGAATATTAACCTCCAAGGGACTAACTAGCCCTTTCTAGCAGGTCCTAGCAAAGGGGCATCCCACAAAGGGATGCTGAATATTTTCTTCACTTCCTTAACACATAGCACAACGTGATGGGCCTTCATATCCTTTCTTTTTAAGATTATTAGTGATCAGTATTTTTCCTTTAAGCAGCGTCCACATGAAAACTTTGATTTTTAGCAGTGTTTCAATTTTCCATGCCTCCCTCCAATAATCCCAGTCTCGATTTCCATGATGATGTAAGGTAGCATATCCATATTTGACTGAGAAATCCCCTCCATCAGGATCCCATCGAAGGGAATCTTTTGAGTCTAGACTTAGTGGAGAAGCCCCCTTAAGATGTGAGATAAGGGACTTCCACTGAGGGAAAAGGGCATGAGGGAGGTTTGAGAATCCTCCAATCTCCCCATTCTCCATCTCTCCAAAGAGATATGTCATCCAGAGTAATGATTCCTTTTGTTTTCATCCATCTTCTCAAATCCTAAAGATTTTCTTGACAGGCTATAGGTTGATTTCCCATTATTCTATCCTTCCATGTTTTGATGAGTTTACCATTACCAAGGATCTTAGAAGAGTTTTCTTTGATGAGGGAAACAATTATTTTAATTAGATTCTATACCTGGGAGCAGGGCTTGATTGGATAACCTTTTATCAATAAGAGGGTTCTACTGTAGTTCATGTATTTTTCTTCCAAGATTTTCTTACACCAACTTCTCTCTCATGTTATAAATCTCCATGTTATTTTTGCTCCTAGAGCCAAGTTCATTATCCTTGGGAGTCTTATTGGCAACCCACCTTTCTCATATGGCAGAGTTACTTCATCCCATTTCACAAGGTTGCACTTATTTATCTCCACTTTACCTCCTTGCCATAGGAACTCCCTGATTACTGGCTCAATTTGTTTGTGTATACTTGTTGGGGTTACTATTGCTGCATACTGGTAAATTGGGAGAGATGTGAGTAGGGCCTTAATTAGTACCACCCTTCCTGCCATATTGAGCCAGATCATACCCTAATTCTGCACTTTTTGTTTCATCTTCTTAATTTACTTATTCCATATCTCGGTCTTCAAATTTTATTTTGAGATTGGGAGTCCAAGATATTGGAAATGGCTCCTTTTTTCTTGAAACGGGATTTCTAGAATTTCAGAGATTTTTTGGAGAGTGCGAGAGGGTGTGTTCCATCCAAAGATTATGCATTTTTGATTATTTAGTAGTCCTCCATAGGCTTCCAAAAGACTGTTTAGTACCTTTTTTATTCTTCTTTCCATTATGCAGGAGGCCCCTCCCACGACTAAGGTATCATATGCAAATAGGGAGTGGTTTATGCTTTTAATTTCAGGAGAGATTGAGAATCTTGTGATAGTCCTATCTTGTCTGCATTTCTCAAGACTTCTACTCAGAGAGTCCGCCATTATGATATATAAGAAAGGAGAGAGAGGGCAGCCTTGGCAAAGCCCCCTTGAGCTTTGAAAATATTCACTTGGTCTTCCATTGACCAATGGTGCAATCCAAGGTCCCACAATACATGCTTTTATTATATCTATTGGCTTTTTTGAGAAGCCAAATCTCTATAGGACAGTAACAAGTAAACCCAGGTTGACCCTATCAAATGCATTAGCCATGTCGAGCTTGACAATCATTCCTTTTTCTTTTTTCATAAGGCTAGAGTGCAAATCTTCTTGCACTATTAGAATGTTGTCAAGGATTTGTCTTTTTGGGACAAATCCTCCTTGGTTTTCTGGTATTATTTCTGGAAGCAATACTTTTATTCCGTTTTCCAGAATCTTTGTTATCATTTTGTAGGAGGAGTCACATAGAGAAATGGGCCTGAATCTACTGATTGAGTTAGCATTTGACTTTTTTGGAACAAGGGAAAGGAAGGAAGAGTTTGTGAATCCTCCAACCCTGAATTTCCCAAAAATATTTCGAATCATTCTTATCAAATCTTTTTTAATAATGATCTAGTTTTTTTTATAGAATGAAATAGGAAACCCATATGGTCTTGGGGCCTTATCTGGATGCAAATCCCAAACAACAACTGCAACTTCCTTTTCCTCAATTGCTCTTTTCATTTCATTGCTTTTTGCTTCATTGATTTTCCTAGGAATATGATGAAGATAATCTTCATACTCGTTATTTGATGATGGGGATGATAATAGATTTTTATAGTATATGTAAGCCTCATTCTTTATTTCATCTTGACCTCTGACTTCTTTGCCTTCGTTATCTTTTATGCTGTCTATTTGGTTTTGATTTCTTCTTTTCCTAGCTTCGTTATGGAAGAACGTTGTGTTCTTGTCTCCAACTTTGAGCCATAGACTTCGTGATTTTAGCTGTCACTCTTCTTCTTCCTTTCTGTTTTGTTTATACATATCCCAATATGCTTGTTTTTTCTACCATATGCTCTCATGCATTTCCTCTTGCTACTCTTTTTCCACTTGGATTCTATCAATTTTTTTTTGTTATTTCTAGTTTTTTTTTGTGTTTCTAGTTGATTAATCCTTACCCAATGTTTTAACTCTCTCCTCATGGCTTTTAATTTAGTTTCCCAAACATAGCCAGGAGAGACAGTAATTGGTTTTATCCATACTTCAACAATAAGTTTTTTAACTTCTTAGCTGTCGTTCCAAATGGAGTTGAATCTGAAAGGGACTGGGCCAAGATTTTCTAACTTCCCAAGGGTGAGAGCCACCGGTTTGTGATCTGATGTTATATTGTGGATGATTTTGGAGTTTATCTCACTGAAGGCAATGGCAACTTTGTCTTGTATTAGAAATCTATCCAACCTTTCCTTTATGTTATTTTTCCCAATTATTTTGTTGCTCCATGTATATTTTCCATTGCTAGGAGGCATGTCCATTAATTTTCATGGTTTCATAATAGATTCTAACATTTCCCTATATGGATCAGCATTGTATATTCCCCCGAATTTCTCCTCTGCGCTTAGTACCAGATTGAGAGCTCCTCCTACAATTATACATCTGATTTGGTCATGCATAAGATAATTTTTTAAGGTGGACCAACAAACTTCCTTGTCCCTGTAATGGTTTGGGGCATAAATATTTATAATACAATATTTCTCTTTTGTTTTTTTGTTTTTCAAGTCTTTTTTTATCCAGTGCAACTCTTTTTTCCTGAATGAGCTCCCAATTTTCGGTTTCCATAATGTGCACATTCCTCTCGAGGCTCCGATCACTGGAATTGAGGTTCCTTGATAATTTTTTGTTTTTGTATCATTGTTTCCATTTCCTTTTCATTTGTCTTTGTCTCCTAAATCATAAAGATATCTGGTTTCTCTGAAGTTATTAAATCTTTCATTGCCTTAATTTTTGGCATACTTCCCATTCCTATGCAATTCCAGGAGACTATATTCATTATCACTTGATGTTATGGGTAGAGGGACCTTTCCCTCTGTTAGGGTGGGTGATTTTCTCCTTATTTTTTTCCAAGAAAGTATTCAGAGGTTGTTGGGTGCCCATAGCCATTTCCTTTTCCACAGCTTCATCTCTAATTTCTTTGTTGGTTTTTCTGTATGCCCTTTTAGGGTGGTCAAGAGAGAAGAGGAGCTCTTTGAATAGGGTACGAGTGATTATTCAGTCGAAGGAGGAGGGGTGAGGGCTTTGGGAGGGGATAGGCGAGGAAGGGGAGAGGTTAGAGGGGAAGGGCAGAAGATGGGGGGGGAGCAAGGGGGAGGGGA
>APFE030532734.1:132620-176100 GCA_000404065.3 Pinus taeda
TTTTTCTCCTCATATATTATGCCCAGGAGAAGATAATTATAATATATGAGGAGAAGATAATTTTTATAAGTAAATTAGAATTTATTAATGGAAGGTTTTATATTTAATTGAAATATAAAATGATAAATTATAATTTATTAATGGAATGACTTTAAAATTGATATTTATATTTTTTTTTAGAAGATTTTGTGTATGGTGTAAATATAAAAATTATTGGCTAAATTAAGTTTATTAATAGTGAAAATTTCGATGTCTTTTGTATTGTTTATGATTTTTATCTTTTTCTCAAAAGAATATATTATCTTGAAAAGAAGATAAATTTTGTGGAAATATTTTGTAATTAGTTTAATAGCAAATGTTAAGAGAATAAATTTTGTTGAAAGCTTTTGGAGGTAGTTTAAAGATTAATAAATTTTGTTGAAAGCTTTTGGAAGTAGTTTAAAGATTAATAGTATTGATTAAATTAAATTTGTTAGTATTGTAAAGACAATTGAAACAAGAATTACACACAATACTTATGCATAAACTCTTTATCTATAATATTTGACAACAATTACAAATCTTTAAAAAATAAAATAATAGCATTTGAGATTGAAATCCAAGACATGAAAGATAGGATGCAAGAATTTGAACACAAAAATAATCAATAGTGGAAGAAAACTGCTCCATGAGAGACAAGATTAAAGTATTAAAAGAAAAACTGAATAATAACTCAGCCTAGAGTAGCGCGACAAACAAATTTAATATCAAACAAGAAATGAACAAGCTAATTTAACTGGACCATGGGTGCCATAAGAGAGCCCTAAACCTTATAATTGTTGGCATAGAAGAGAAACATGGTGAAGACACTTTAGAAGTAGTAAAAAGACAACTAAAATTTGAGTCACAAATTCAGACAATCTATCTAACAGAAGCACTAAGGGTGGGAAAAATACTTGAACATAAACACCGACTGATACATGTCAAGGTAAATTGTAATGAACATAAAGTATATATATTCAGTAAATCTCCAAGCCTAAAAGGACTGAGAATATTTATAAATGAAGATCTCATCCCAGAAGATCAAGCTAAACTAAGAAAAGAAGTCCAAAAAGTAAAGGGAGCAAGAAGGGAAGGGAAATGGGCAATCATTAGAAATAGAAAAGCTATTATTAGGGAGACAATTAAAAACAACAGTAATAAATAGGAATTAAGAACACTCAGGACCCTCTTCTAGAATTGTCATGGCTTCCCATGGCGTAAAGGACCTATGTTAAGTTGGATCCTGAATGATATCAATATTATTTTCTTAGTAGAAACCTAGGATCATGATGAATCGAGGGTCCCCCACATGGATAGATTCATTCTCTAGTCAACCTAGAACAAGAAATCCTCTCGTAGAGGTTTTGGTGGTATAAATTGTTATATAAAATATAATATTTCCCCTCACATTTAGATTCATAACATAGATCCCCTCAATCATTACATGTGTAACCACCTCCTCCCACATTTACCCAATTTCATCGGTTTGTCCAGGGTAAACATGAGCTGAGGGTCACTATGATAAGACTCAACCTCCTATATGACCTTAATAGAATGGAGTCGATAACTTAAGACCTTACTAACTTCCCTCAGGTGGTACAGGACCTCTAGGAGCTACCCAACCCCTCTAGGTGTTCAACTCCTGAGCTAATTCTCCTTTTCACTGACCTAGAGCCTCAGTCGCTCCCTTAACAAGGCCTCCAAGCAATTGTAAGCCTCCTGTCACTCCCATAGGCCTGCTTCCCAACAACTGTGGACTTTTTTAGCTAGTTTTGTGCCATCGACCTCGAATTATGAGCCACTTTTTTAGGGTTAAGACTCAAGCCTCTACTGAGATCATAGTGAAACTTCCATAAATGATAAATATCATAGAAACAACGATTCTAAACCAAAAACTTGAGCAAGGAATTGACCTAACCCCTCCCAACTAGGATAAGAATTTTGTCAAACACATGGTAAACATGCAATCTATAGGTTATGAATGCATATATGAATATACTGATATGAAAATTATCCGCGGTTTAACAAGAAGTACTAATGTCTTCTCACAATAGTTATCATAAAGCTATTTAGTTCACGCATTCATTAGCCAGACATTCATTAATTAAAATGTGATAAGAACCATACTTAAATCTGTCATAAAACCATGCTTATAACCAACATATAACCAGATAGATAACGATTATATAACAATCATTAAAGGCACATAATAATAAGTATAATTACTCATAAAAAAGAGAGGAACTTAGCTCTTATTAACCATATGCAAAAGCCAACCAAGTCAGGGGCTTCCACGTACCACTTGACCATAGATTGGCTTAACCAAATCTTTCTTTCAGCCAATCACCCCCATGCATATTCCAAGCATGAATGTGGGATCTCATGGGATAAACCAATCCATAAACAACCAAAGGAATCCATAAGTTAAACCAAATCCACCCTCACCATACCGTGATCTCACCTAAATCGACCCCATGAACACAAAACCAAATTGAGCTTGGATGCCTCAAAATTTCTTCACCATCCCTTGAGGAATTATCATGTCTCCAACCACCTATTGAGGGCTTCCCTGTAACAACCCTAGGTTGAAAATCCATGTAATAAAGTTAATAAAGGTAAAAAATATAACCAAGCTCATGGGACACTTATTCCAAGCTGAATGTTGAACAAAACATCCTAGTGTGGTGTCCATTTGGTTTATTATGGCTAAATAAATTGGCAAAGAAAATGACAAAGGATTTGGAAAGGAATAGAGGCATTAATTGACATTTTATTTATGAAAATAGTGGAAAATAGGAGAAAAGGAAGGTGAAATGTTACAGGTTTCATGTGAGGAGGAAAATGAAGGAAACATAACAAAAATTGAAGAAAATAGAGGCCTCATTAATAAAAAGGCTTCTGAGGATCAGTTCACAACCTTTGTCAGTTCAGTTTTGGAGCTCTCTCTCTATTGTCTCTTTCACATACTCTTAGACACTTAGAGTATTCTTGGAGCACTCTAGCTTTGGAGGAAGAAAGGAAAAGGAAGGATGAGAAAGCAAAGGGAAGCAAGGATCAAGTAAGGAAGAGTGGGATCAAGTGGCTACAATGAGATTACTTGCAAGTATTGATTTTCATGTATGATTTCCTTGCTAGTTTTGGCATGCATGGTACATGCATGTGTGTTTTTGGTTCTCTTGCTATCATTGTTATGGGTTTTTCGAGGTGTGACAATGGTTTTCAACATTGCCTTTCGATTTCTGGATAGCAATGGTGTGACGTGGTTTCTCTTACTTGGTTGAGTTGGATTACTATATGCTTTTGAAACTGAGTGGGGTGGTCTTAGGAGGAGACACAAGGCCTAGGAATCCTTGGAAAAATGAAGGTGGGATAATGGTAAACCATGATTTTGTATGCCCTCGTAGGACTTGGAATCCGTGACTGATGAATGACAAGATATATGGTAAATCCTAGAGGGTGGAGCCTCATTGGGCCTAGGAATCCACGACTAGGGGATGGCGGATATAAGGTAAATCTTAGAGGTGAAGACGAACAAATTCCTCACAGTTTAGGTGGAGAGATCTAGAGGCATCCATGCTTGTTTAGGCCTAGTGATCCCTTGACTAAGATATAGTGGGATTGTGGTAAATCCTAGTAGTGTATGTTTCTTGTTTGGGCCTAGGAATCCCTTTACGAGATTGCAGTAAAGCCTGGTTGTATAGATGAGGCCTTAGTCCTAGGAATCCTTTAGTCAATTGTGGTAAAGCCTAAGGAAGCCCTAGTTGTTTTGTTGTAAGTCCCACATTCATGTTTGGAATATGGCATGGGGGTGATTGGCTGAAAGAAATATTGGGTTCAACCCAATCTATAGTCGAGTAGTACGTGGAAGTCCCTCGCTTGGTTGGATTTTGCATATGTTAATAAGAGTTCCTTTCCTCTTGTGTTATATGTGTAAATATACTTGTTAATATGTGGTTTTAATGGATCTGTCATTGTTATTCTGTTAGTTATATGTTGGTTATAGACATGGTTTTATGACAAATCTTAGTTATGGATTTCATGATGTTTTGATTAGTAGATGAATGAATAATGAATGTATGACTTAATAGATGATAATGCAACTATTATGAGAGGGAATTAGACCTTCTTGAAAATTCTCAGATAGTTATGAAGTCCCTATGCTTAGATGTGTTTATATGACATGTTGATTACATATTCATGATGTGTTTTACAGAATGTTTGTCATTGCCAGGCCTTGTTAGGTCAGGTCCTTGTTCAATTTTTGCTTTAGAGGATTTGTCATCATATTAATATCATTTTAGGAAGTTTCATGAAGTTCTAGGCAGAGGCTTGAGTCTAGACCCCGAAAAAGTGGCTTAGAATCTGAGGTCACTAGCACAAAACTGCCTTAAAAAGGCCAAAGTCACATGGAGGCTTTTCTGTGGGAGCAACTGGAGGGTCTCAGTTGCATGGAGGGCTTGTCATGGTAGCGACTAGAGGTATAGTTCAGTCAAGAAGCGAGTTCTCTCAAGGGTTGGACACCTGGAGGGGTTGGTTGGCTCCTAGAGGCTATGTAGCTCCTAAGGAAGGTCAGTTTAGTTTTGGTTTGTCATTTCCACTTCCTTTATACATGGGAAGTTGAATCATATCATATTAACTCCATCACATGTTTACCCCAGTGGACAAATTAGCTTAGGTAAATGTGAGAGGAGGGTGTTACAAAGTGGTATCGTAGCATGGTTCACCCCTTGGACTAGATGGATGGAATGTGTTTGTCATGCATACATCTTGGTTGCATATGTGTTCTTTATGTTTTTGGTCTATGTGCTTGTTGTGTATGCATGGTGGTGGTCATTGTTGTAGTTGTGTCACCATGTGGAAGATGATGGTGTTGTTATTGTATGTTGTCATCATGAGTGCATGTCGGTTATGAATTTGTTATGCATGTCAGTGTCTATATGTCATTATGTATGCATTTCCATGGTTATGGTACAGTCATGCATGGTAACAGGATAATGGTTGAAATGGTCTACATACTAATATGATTATGTTTATATATATGTGTATTGTGCTAATATGGTTGATCTTGTAGACAAGATATCCTCCCCTGAACTATACTAAGGTATGTTGATTATGTTTATATTTTGGTTTAGCTGACATGTTACATTTGCATGAAGAAGACCAAATATGGCTAGCAAGATGGTAGACTACAGTTCATGAGACTCTCCCTATAGATAAAATGAGAAACATGGTGATGGGAACTCTCCTAACATAGCAGATACATTGAGAAGTTTGAAGGTAGAAATAAGAAGTTGCAAAGCAAACAATGGCATAATCATTCAGGCACGGGAGAAACAAGAAAAGGTTAATGAAATTATCCTTTAGAGTTTGTCATATTTGCAAAGACAGGGACTGCATAGGATCAACCATAGGAGGAGAATAGGACTAATGAAGGATATGGCAGTAGGTCTCATGGTGGTCATACGTCAGATAAGGATGACATAATCAGAGATGGTAGGTTCTTGGGCACACTAGATAGGAGAGGTGCTTCCAGGAAAAATAGTGTCTTTTCAATCTGCTAGTCCCACTAAGATGGGTAGCTATCTTAGAAACAAACAATCAAAGCACTTTGCGATTTCCTTTATGTATGATAGATAAGAGAGAAGCAAAGGGACCAACCTGGATCTTCTGCTTGACTCCTTGCTTGATTTCTCTCTCCCTTGATAGAGCTTGCAACTCCTCTCCTACTTGTCCCACTTTGGAGAATACCTGTAGAGGCAAAGTAACAAAACACCAACAAAGCATCTCGATCTATAATATCATAAACAATGCAAAATCAGAAATACTTTGACCATACAATTGCATTCACAAATAACAAGATTCACAAATACATGATTATATGGAGGAAAACTCAAAGAACTTTATTAATAGTAGAAGAGAGGATTACAACCCAGCTATCTGATCCAGCATCATCCTCTCAGCATCAAAGCCCTCTTCACCTCATGAAAAGCAAGACACCCAACAATACGATGCTTCTTCTCAAAGATAAACTATCAGCACTTCTTTACAAATTACAAAATTCCAGCCTCCAGATCTCTTAGATGAGGGATCCATTTATAGATATTTGCAGAGGTGTGAGTCATCTCTAGGTTTTTGATTAGTGTCATTGCACTTGTAGTTCTTAGTTCCACTTGGAGATTTCTTGGATCTCTTACTCATCCCTGGGTGAATTCAGAGAGGTAAGTGTCATAGAGGAAGTTTCTAGAAGATTCCATGAGCATCCACTTAGCAAACTATCTTAGAAATTTGTCCATTCTCGCTCATCGCACCCCACAAAAGTTTTCTTCAGTATGCATCACACTTGGCTAGTGTAGGAGTCAGTATGCATCACACCCTGACCATGGAGTAGTCAGTATGGTCTAGTTTTGGCCAGTTCTTATTTTTCAGGTGGAACTTCTGGGAAATGACGTAATCAGTTGACCATGATCCTTTAGGGTATGAAACAACACTTTTAGGGGTTAAAGAGCCCTTGCTTTATCGACATATATGATTGGGGTTGAAGTGCCCAAATATGTCTATAACAAGAGGTGAAAGACACAAGTTCTATTCATTTCTGCCAGGTATTATGGTCATCATCATTATCTTCCTTACAGAGGAGTGATAGGGGATATTTTCCAAATGAATTCAAGAAAGCAAATCCACCTAACTTTGATGGGAATTTGAAGAAACTGGAAGATGTAGAGGCATAGTTAATTGGGATGAAGAAGTTTTTTGAGTTGCATGATTACATAAAGAATATGAAGGCTAGAATATCTATATTCAACCTCAAAGTGAAAGAAAAAATTTGGTGGGAGGATGTGAAGTAGGTTAGAGAAATCAGGACAAAAGAGTTGGGTTGGCATGAATTCGAGAGACTTTTCAGGAAGAAGTACTTATCAAAGAGGTACTATGATAGTAAAGCCAAGGAATTCTATGAGCTAAAGAAGGGACTGATGATGAATGAGGAGTATACGACCAAGTTCCTAGAGTTTTTGAGGTATGTGTTGTATCTTAAGGATGAGAAAGCTAAAGTTCAGAGATTTGTCAGTGGATTACCATTAGCATTTAGAGATCAGATTGAATATGATGAGCCTCAGTTACTTGAAGAAGTCATTGTTAAGTTGAAGCATTGTTATGAGCAATCAAAGTGCTAGACAAAGTCTCAACAAGGTTGGAAAGAGAAAGACAAGACTAAAGGTAAATGGCAGCTGAAAAGAACAAGGCCCCAAGATGGATGCAAGAAAGAAAATGTTGCACCTTACAAGAACTTTAATGGACCTCAACCTAGAGAACAACAAAATAAAGGTGATGGTAAGTGACAGTTACAGTGTTTGACATGTGGTAAGGAGCATCTCAAAAGATACTGTCCACAAAATTAGATCACGGGCCAAAAGTTCAAAACTTGGAGATCTGAAATTATAGAGCTACAGACATTTCAAGATCGAGCTCATACAAAGCGTAAAAAAAAGGTGTGTAGTTCTTTTTTTTTTAAATTTGCATAAGCCTTGTTTGAGAAAGTAGTTTGAAGTGATTCAAAGGGCATTATGAAGTATAATTATTATTCATTGATGACCCAAATAAATAAAATGGAAACACCTAGTAAGCAACTTGAAATCTCTACTATGACACATGAAGAAGAAGAAGAAATGCAACATGATATATCAAAACTACGAGACCAAGTGCAACAAATTTCACTCTCAAAAAAAGTAACTGAAGCTAAGATGGATGGTTTAAAGAATGGAATGGAAGCTAAGATGGATGGTATAGAAGCAAAACTTAAAGGCAACATGGAAGACTTGAAGATAAATTTGACAAAGTTGCTACAAGAAATGCTTACTAATGGCGAAAGGGTAGTAAAGGAAACTCCTGATGAGAACAAAAGAAATGTTAGTCATGATTTCATAGACTCTAACGTTGGATTTAAGACCCACCATATTCCAGAGATCGATATGAGGAAGTTTGATGGCAAGGATCTCGTAACATGGATACTACAGATGGAGCAATATTTCGATCTCCATAATGTGAAAAGCACACAAAAGGTATGCATTGCAACTTTATATTTGGAACCAATAAATTTGTATGTTATTGATGGCTTTTCTTTCTTAAAAAAATTGTCACTTGGGAAATTTTTATGGAAGAAATGATAGCACATTATGAGGATACAAAAAGCAACACTTTTTTCAGCCAATTGATAAATCTCAAACAAAAGGGTTCAATGGTGGAGCACATTGAGGACTTCCAAAAATTGAATATAAGGGTAAAAGATATTCCAGAGGAGCATATGATTATGTATTCATAGGGACTTTAAAGGATAAAATCCAACATGAGGTTCGCCTTTGGGAACTTGATTCATTGGAGAAGGCATTCAGGTTGGCAAGAAAAATTGAAAGCAAAATTATGGCAACAAGGAAGCCTACCACTCACAACTATAAAGATGGAAGTGTTGTTTCCCCTAGCCTTCCACAACCTATAAGGTTGAAACCACAACAACTGGAAGAAAAAAGAGCAAAAGGGCTTTGTTACAGTTGTGATAGAAAATACACTAAAGGTCACAAGTGTGTTGAGAAGAAATTATTTTACATAGATTGTGAAGAGGAGGAAGAAAAGGAACAAGAAACATCAAAAGAATAGGATACAAAACAGGAACAAACCCTAGAGAAAGAAGAAATGAATCCGGCCATATCTTGTAATGCATTGGACGAAATTACCACTCGTCAAACTATCAATATAGAAGGACATGTCAATAGGAAAAAGGTAATAGTGTTGATTGATTTGGCAATACCCATAATTTTGTTCATTGTAAGATAGCCAAGGAATTGAATTGCTTCCTATATCCAACACTAGAGTGTCAAGTGATGGTTGCAAATGGAGGAACCATAAATTTCTTTGGAAAGTTCCATAATATCAAACAATCCATGGGAGAATATGTGTTTTAATAGTACAGTGCTTTCCATTCCAATGGCTGGTGCTGATGTTGTAATAGGAGTCAAATGGCTACAATCTTTGGGTACGATAACTTTTAATTTTCAAGAACGTTTCTTGAAATTTGTTTTGGAAGGAAAATAAGTTGAATTAAGGGGTATCACAGGGAAACTGGGAAAGATAATCAGCTCTAATGGCATGACAAAGCTTCTAAAGAAATAACAACGAGGCATAATTGCACAATTATGTTTTCTAGAGGTTCCCACATTGGAATCATCTATTTCTCCAGATCTCCAAAAAGTACTAGAAAATCATTCTAGGGTATTTGAGACTCCCAAAGGCCTCCCACCTATTCGTGATCATGATCATGCTATTCATTTGATTCCAGGAAGTGTTCCTCTAAACATCAGGCCTTACAGATATCCCTATGCCCAAAAGGGTGAAATTGAATGTATGGTTTCAGAAATGCTAGAGGCTGGTATAATTCAACCTAGTTAAAGTTCTTTCTCTGCTCCAATAGTATTGGTGCACAAGAAATATGGATCATGGCACATGTGTCTGGATATAGGGAGCTCAACAAGATCACTCTTAAAGATAAGTTTCCCATTCCTATCATTGATGAATTATTGGATGAATTGCATGGAGCAATTTACTTCACCAAGTTAGACATTCATTCAGGATATCATCAAATCAGAATGAAGTCTGAAGACATTCTGAAAACAATATTTAGAACTCATGAGGGTCATTGTGAATTTTTGGTCATGCCTTTTGGCCTTACCAATGCACCTTCTACATTTCAAGGTTTAATGAATTCCATTTTCAAACCCTTCCTTAGAAAATTTGTGTTAGTATTATTTGATGATATACTAATCTACAGCAAGTCTTGGAAGGATCATGTTCAACATGTTGAAAGAGTGCTCAAACTATTGGAGGAGAAAAAATTATATGCAAAAACCTCTAAATGTTTCTTTCGAGTACAAGAGGTGGAATATTTGGTTCATATTGTATCTCATGAAGGTGTTAAGGTAGACCCTAGCAAGGTTAAAGCCATTAAGGAATGGAAAATCCCCACATCCATAAGCATCTGCGAGGATTTCTCGGGCTGACAGGGTGTTATCACAAGTTTGTTAAGAATTATGGGAGAATAGCAGCACCTCTAACAACATTACTGAAGAAAGATGCAATTTCTTGGACTCCAGAAGCAACGAAGGCCTTTGAACATCTTAAAGAGGAAATGTGCCAAGCATCGGTCTTAGCTATGCTAGAATTCACAAAACCTTTATTGTGGAATGTGATGCCTAAGGAAATGGAATTGGTGCTGTTTTAATGCAAGAAGAAAGACCCATTACTTTCGAAAGTTGTCCAATCAAAGGAAAATATTTACACAAAGATATTTATGAGAAGGAAATGTTGGCAATACTACATGCACTTAAGAAATGACAACCTTACCTAATGGGAAGACACTTCAAGGTAAAAACAGATCATGATAGGCTTAAATACTTTTTAGAACAAAGATTATCTTCAGAAGAGAAGCAAAAATGGGCCACAAAGATGTTGGGTTATGGCTTTGAAATCATCTACAAAAAAGGGAAGCAAAATGTTGTTGCAGATGCACTCTCAAGAAAGGATGAGGTTGTGGAAGCATTGCTTTGTGCCATTTCTATTATCCAACTAGATTAGATAAACAAATCAAGGGATGAATGACGAAGAAGTGTGGGAACTCATTCAAAAGTTCCAGCAAGATCCCAGTACATCTGATACATTTATATGGAGAAATGATTCGTTATGATACAAAGATCTCTTATGCCTTTGTAAGAATTCCCAACTCAAACAAAATATTCTTAGGGAATTGCACACATGTCCCTTAGGAGGGCATTAAGGATTTTTAAAAACTTACCACAGGGTTAAGAAGGAATTTTTTTGGGATGGCCTTAAATCTGATATTCAAAAGTTTGTGGCAGAATGTTTGGTTTGCCAACAAAATAAAGTTGATACAATTAAGACCCCATGTCTATTACAACCTTTATCCATTCCAAGTCAACGTTGGGAGGAGGTTTCAATGGATTTTATCACAAGTTTACCCAAGTCTGAAGGAAAGAGTGTCATCATGGTGGTACTTGAAAGACTTACCAAGTATGCACACTTTTGTGCATTATCTCATCCATTTAAAGCTAGCACAGTTGCGACTACATTTATGGAAACAATTCCAAAGCTATATGGAAACCCAAAATTTTTTGTAAGTGACAGAGATCCTATTTTTACTGGAAATTTTTGGTGAGAATTATTTTCTTTTCTGGGTACTTAGTTATCTCATAGCTCATCTTATCATCCTCAATCTGATGGGCAAATCGAGATAGTGAAAAAATGTTTGGAAGGATATCTCAGTTGCTTTGTATCTGATAAACAGACACAATAGGTCAAATGGTTGCCTCTCGCCGAATGGTGGTATAACACTTCCTTCCATACTGCAGCAAAAATGACCCCATTTATGGCGCTTTATGGATATCATTCACCGTCCATCACAACATATTTAAGAGAAAATTCTACGTTTCAAGCAGTGGAAGATCACATCGAGCATCAACAAAAATTTCTCCAAATGTTAAAGGATAACCTCACTTTGGTGTAGAATAGAATGAAGCAACAGGCAAATCAACATCGCAGTGAAAGAAGTTTTGATGTAGGTGACTAGGTATTTTTATGGCTACAACCATACAAACAAATATCCCTCAAGAAAGCTAAGAAGGATAATAAATTATCACCAAAGTATTATGGTCTGTACAAGGTGTTGCAAAAGATTGGTACTATGGCATACAAATTGGAACTTCCTTCATCTTCCCGAGTGCACCCAGTTTTCCATGTTTCATGCTTAAAGAAGGTTATAGGTGACAAGCTCCTAGTTCAAACAATATTGTCGAAGCTTGATGAGGAAGGAAAAATCATCTTGGAACCTGAAGCAGTCATAGAAACAAGAACTTGACAGATGCGAAATCGATCAATTTCAGAGTATCTCATCAAGTGGAAGAATTTACCAACTGAAGATTCTACATGGGAGGAGGAGAATTTTATACAAAAGCATCCAGAACTACTGAAGCATTGAGGACAACACTTTTTTGAAGGAGAGGGACATGTTAGGTCCCTATAATACTAGTGTATTCCCTTATTATTATTTTCATGGTACCCCTTATTGTTATTGTTGTGCCCCATAGAAGCCCACTTTTGTTAATGTTGTTCCCTTACATTATTATTGTTATGTTGACTCTGATTATATTGTGACCCCTTAGACTCCTATATATAGAAAGGAGGTATTTTCATTTGTATCATCCAAGAATTGTTCATTTGTGTAATTTAAAGGAGGTTTCCCCCTTGAAGAGGCTACATTTTAAGTCATTGATATATCTCTTTCTTCTATTTTGTGAGTTGGTTGCATAGCATCATCAATTACGCATCAAAGAAGAGGACATCTACAAGACTGCTTTCAGGACCAGGTATGGGCATTATGAGTTTGTTGTGGTTTCTTTTGGTCTAACTAATTCTCCAACTACTTTTATGTTCTTGATGAATAGTGTGTTGCATTCTTACCTGAATAAGTTTGTTTTTGTGTTCATTGATGATATACTGATATATTCTAAGAATGAGGAAGATCACGCCGAAAATTTAGCAGCAATGTTGAGATTGCTAAGAGAACATCATTTGTATTCCAAGCTTAGAAAATGCAACTCATTTTATACAAAGGTACATTACTTGGGACATGTTGTCTCCAAGGAAGGCATAACAGTGGATCCTGAAAATATAAGAGTTATCATGGAATGGGAAGCTCCTAGGAATGTGGATGAGTTAAGGTCATTCATGGGGTTAGCATGTTAGTATAGGGGGTTCATCAACAAATTTTCACGCATTGCATATCATATTACATCATTGAAAAGAAAAGGTAAGAAGTTTGAATGGACAAAGGAATGTGCAACCAGCTTTGAGCAGATGAAGTAGTTGTTGACAAATGCTCAAGTTCTTAAAATTGCAGCTCCAAATAAAGAGTTTGTGGTGTGTACATATGCTTGCAAGAGAGGGCTTGGTGGAGCCCTTATGTAAGATGGACAAGTGGTATGTTATGAATAAAGTAAACTGAATGAGCACGAGCAGAATTATGTTACAAATGATCTCGAGTTGGAAACAATCATCCATGTTTTGAAGATGTTGAGGCACTATTTGCTTGGTAGGAGGTTTGTATTGATGAGTGATCACAATGAAATGAGATACTTGTTTTACCAACCAAATTTGAATTCCAGAAAAGTTAGATGGTTGGCCATGATTAGTGAGTTTGACTTTGAGATCAGGTTCATTAAGGGAAAGGACAATAGGGTTGCATATGCTCTCAGCAGAAAAGTGTAGGTGAATCATATAGAAACTATGATATCTTATGGGATAGATCTACAAACTCAGATATTATAGGCATGATAGTAGGATGACCAGTATAAGGAGCTTATGCGCAGGTTAGAACAGGGTACAAGTGACCAGGATGTGGACTATCATCTTACAACAGATGGTTTGGTCAAATCTAGGGATGAGATTTATGTGCCGGAAAACAATGAGATCAAGAATATTATCTTGAGGGAGTTTCATGCTAAATCGTATTTAGGTCATCCAGGATATTAGAAGACATTGACAATTGTGAAGAAATTCTACTATTGGCCAAATTTGAAGAAGTAAATGGTAGAGTTTGTGGCTAAATGTTTGGATTGTAAGCAAGTAAAAGCAGAATGTAAGCACCTAGGTGGATTACTACAACTGATTTCGATTCCAGAGTGAAATGGGAAGTCATTTGATTGGATTTCATTATAATTTTTTCAAGGACAAGTTTGGGGATAGAGTTAGCCTTCAACACAACTTATCATCTGCAAACATATTGACATATAGATAGGGTCAACAAGATCTTGGATGACATGTTGAGGATGTATGTGATGCATCAATAAAGGAGATGGGAGGAGTACATTCCATTGGTTGAGTTTGCTTAAAATAATTGGTAGCAAGAGTCACTGAGGATGAGTCCATTTGAGGCGCTTTATGGGCGGAGTTGTAATACTCCCATCAGTTGGAGTGATCCAGTGAATAGGGCGTTGATGGGACCATACATGTTGGAAAATATGGAATAGGAAATGCAGGTTATCAAGAAGAATCTAAAGGCAGTACAAGACATGTAGAAAAGTTATACATATTGATGAGCCCCAAAAATGGATAATTATATGGGCTCATCCAACCTCCTAATTCGACTTAATCCACCATTCTCATTAGTTTATTGCATGTTTTTTATTATATTTATGCTAATAGAGTGAATTGGGTTAGTTATTATGCCAACAAGTCTAATGTGTGCTTTATGCAGATTTTTGGTCAATTTTGAGACAAAATCAAAGGTTTTAATGAGCACTTGGCAGCCAAATTCGTGGAAGAACAAGGGAGAGGATTTTTAGGAAGGTATCCCTTTCATTTATGGGCCCTTACCTCGAATTCTCCACCATTAGCTCGGAGTTCAAGGGCCACCAAATCGATTATCACAAGGGCAGCCGAGCAAGTCGAGTAGGACTGCTGTTAACTACAAGTTTTGGCAGCCAAGTCCCTAAAGTTTAGGAGGACTGTTGGGGTCCTCAATTTGTATAAATAAGAAGGCTTAGGGCCTCATTTTGTTTAGCCGGTAGTTAGTCACTTTGTAGGCAGAAGTTAGCTAGTTTGTAGTTCAATTTTAGTCAGTAGATTAGCTTTGCATTTCAGCACCTTTTCAAGCTTTTCCTTGTGGACAGTTTTTGATGTAACTCTTCTTTTCTTGCTCAATAAAGATGAATCTAGCTTTGCACCAGCTCTAAATCTCTCTTAGGAGGCTGTAGATCTTGGGGTTGGGCCCATCTCAAGTGCCCAGTACCTCCTTTGTTTACCTTTATGTGTTTTTGCTGCATTCTTAGAATAAAATATGCTATTTAGATTTAAATCTTGCTTTGTTATTTAGATTGCTTTTGATGATTAAAAAGGATTTTTATGTTCAGATTGAGTTGATTGGTTATTAACATGGAAGAGCTTCAGAAAGAGGCCATCAAGCACCTCTGATTTCACCTTGCTGCCAACAAAAACACAGTCTTTGCTTCGCCATGCAATCATTAGTGTTCGATTTTTATTTGCAGAAGTTGGTTACATGTTCAGAGCCTTGATTCCTTAGTTTGCATAGCATTTCACATTATTTCATTTCGAATAAACTTCTGTTCATTTACTTTTGTTGTTACGTCAGATTAGAGTGAAGTAACTAGGTCATAGGTTTTATAAGTGTTTGTTTGTTCAGTTTGAAAAACCACTTGTAGAGTACCTATTATCCTTCCTTACCTGCCCATACTCCATCCAACCTACCTGCTTCACCCTTCACTTAGAACCCTTACTTTACATTTGCCTCATTCGCTTACTTTTCCATGATTCTCATCTTCTTGTGCAACATCGTTTCATCCCTCCTTGAACAAATATCACCATCTGCGCCACTCCTTGACTCCATCCTCCAAGTCTTGAACTCCCTTACACCCCTATTTCACCTCCATACTCGTTCCTCCACCTTTTTCCCTCCATCCATTCTCCAAAATCCTCTTTTCGGAACATCCTGTAGAAAATTACAGAACATGCTGTAGAAATTCCAGAACATTCTGTAGAACCCCTGCAAACTTCCTGTAGAAGCTCACGAAAGTGATTTCTTGAGATCCGATCACTATGAAACTCTCAGGAAGGGTGCTAGGGACCCCTTAGGACCTCTTCTAACCTT
Organism: Pinus taeda; assembly: GCA_000404065.3. Lineage (NCBI taxonomy): Eukaryota > Viridiplantae > Streptophyta > Pinopsida > Pinales > Pinaceae > Pinus > Pinus taeda. The sequence continues at coordinate 148,366 of APFE030532734.1, forward strand.
CCCAACCTTCTGCAAGCATTTCCTCTCGCCAATCCACCTCTGCACAGTCAAAAGCCAGTTAAAAGCACATGCATGATAGTTCTAACAACTTATTCAAAAATACAAAAAGTTGTTTTTTTCATATGTTACTATAGAAGTAGCTTAGACACATGCATTTTACCTTCCTAGAAGTCAATGGTATCTCTTTTAGTAGCTTGCATCCTCTTTCTTGCATCAGTAGGGCTAGCTGGTAAAATTAGGGTTTGCTAGGGTTTACGTTTTCTTTCAACTTTCTAGTTTCTTTTTGCAAGTAGATTAGCCCTCTTTGAGTTAGCTTTCTTCCATCAGTTAAAAAGCTTCTTCTGAGAGCTCATAGAAGTTGGCTTAAGCTCCTAGCGGACTTGTGCCAACTGATCAAGTGACAGTCGCGGCAAGAGCTAGTACTTGTGCATACAACACCATTGCTTCCAAGTTTGTTACGAACTACCGGGTTGATAAAATTAAAGAAGGGAGTCCTAAGAGTTGCAACATTATTGCTGCAATACTAGGGCTCACCACTCTTTTTGGCGCCATTGCTGGGGAAGTGTCAGAGTATTGGTGATTGTTGCGTTTCTTCTATTTTCCACTACAACCTTCTGCTAAGTAGTTTATTTCATTTCCATTATGCAATTTCATTTCCGCAAAAGTAGATTAGACATTTCCTACTTTCGTAGATTAGCATTTCAATTCCGCAATTTCAATTCTACAAGCGTAAACTAGCATTTCATTCTTGCAATTTCATTTGATCAAAATAGATTAGTCCTTTCCTGTTTTCATTTCAATTCCGCATTTTCATTTCAGCAAGATAGTTAGTTGCAGTTCAATCTATATTAGTTTTGCAAGTACGAGCAGAAAAAAGAAAAAATCAACCAAAAATATTTCCTTTCATGCCTTGTAGGAGTAGAGATACTTTAGAAAAATGATTCAACAACACCCCCACTACTTCACATAGCCAACCTTCTCTCTTCTTCGATGGATATGATTAAAGAACCCTTAGGTGGACAACAAGACATATTTAAAGAACCTCTAGGGGAGAAGAAGAAGAAAAAAATTCCACTGGAGAAAATGGCTACAAGCAGAAATGTTGGGAGCAATACTTTTTCTTCCGACTCAATCCTTAGAGGTGAATGTGAGAATCTGATGGAAGATTTCAAGAGTGAGATGAGGCAGTTGCTTGCCATGCAACTAGATACCTTACAGATCCAAAGGAAGCAAGAGGAAGCCAAGAGGGCTTTGGTCATCTTTTGTTCCAGGTGCACTAGAAAGCATCCTAGGAACGAATGTCCATTGTACTCCATAGAAGTGTGTTTTGTTTGTGAAGAATACCATCCTACAAATAAGTGCCCTTCCTTGCCTGGAATTAAAGTTGCATATCAAAGGGCCAAAGAAGTCACTGAACCACTCTATTTCATGAACCAAAGGAGGTCACATGGACCCATACCTTACCAGCAAGAACTACAAGGGACATCCCAGACCTATTATGACCCCTATCAAGCCACTTTCATGCCTTCTTGGGGTCCCCCTGCTCATCCTTCCTGGTTCACACCTCCTCCTTGTTCCTTCACAGATCCATATTATGCCCAACCAGCTGCTTGTTCGTTTCACTCTTATGCTCAGCCACAACCTCAGTGGAATGCACCTCATCAGGGGTGGAGGCCCCAATAAAACTCTCCTCCCACTCCTTTTCCTCCACCACCTGCTCATGCAACCATCGCCTCCTGTTCCACCAAGGCAACCCCAAATGCCTGCCCAACCACAACCCCATCCACATCCATCTCAAATATACACCTCCACTCAACTACCCATACCACCATTCCTAAAACCATACAATGGAGTAGCTCAACCCAATTGCAAAGCTGAGGCACAACATGTCCAAATGACTCCTCTTGAGCTCAATGATCTTCACCATAGCTCAAGAAGAGTATTGCCAGAAAGAGATTATCGTGACAACATTGAAAGACCACATTCAGCAAAATAAGATTCAAAGGAGGAGATCAAGGAACCACGAGCTGCACTTGATGAAGAGCAGACATTAGAATCAGAGATCGAGAGAGTTCCCTTACAGTTACCATCAAATCCTCCATGTACCCAAGAGAAAACTCAGCAAAAAGAGGAAGATGTGAAGGTCATGGTAGAAGGTGACATGAAGAATGATCCATATCAACAAAAGGACCAAGGATATCAGAGCTATATTAAGATATGGTTTCAGACGGTCACTAAGTTGCAGTAGTACTCTCTTCCTCAGCTATGCGTGATCTCTTCAAAGTCAAATCATTTGGTCTCTGAAGTCCAACTAGTTGTCAAAGCATGCATTTCAAGCCTCCACATCAGTTTGTCTCTAATCTCGATGTGCACATGGCTTCATTGGAAGTATTCTTATACTTGAGAAAGATTTTGTTTTTCAAGTAGGGTAGGGTAGAAAAAGAAAGAAAAAAAAGAAAAAAGAAAAAAGATGAAAAAAATGGAAATAAGAGGAAAAATCTAAGGTGAAAACCTCCTCGGAGGCGCTTTTGTTGAGATTGCAACAAGATGATGGAGCTTAGTGAAAAGAGTTGCCTTCACTAAGTGGGCCCGCAGGCTATTTTTGGCGCAAGTCTATTTTTAGACATATGTCTATTTTTAGACATATGGATCATGTCTATGGATTGCAGGTTGCTGTTTATGGATGATTGATCAAGTTGAGAAAATAGATGGACTTCTATTTTTTGATGAAAGTGTGAGTGATCACAGTGTGAGTGATCAAGTCTATTTTTAGACTGGCTGTCAAAAATAGAAAAGTCAAATATTATTATCTCACAATAATATTTGGACTATAAACTTAATTTTATTCTCTTGGAGCACTTCAGTTTGAGCTACAGAGGTGGCACATGCAGCTGTCAGAAGGAAATACGCTTTTCTTATGAGTCAGTTGAGTTGTGCATGCATGACTTCAGTTAGAACTCAATCAGTTGAGTTTGGTGGAGTTGATGGAGTTGTGTTCAGTTTAGCTTTGTTAAACTAGTTGTATTTAGTCTAACTGGAAAATAGACTAGAGTTGGGTGAATTAGTTATTAATTAATTCACAGTTATTAACTCATAATGCAACTATAGAATACATCAGTTAACTCAGTTGCATGTCAGTGCATGTTCAGTTCAGCAGGGACAGGTGTTAGAGGATCAGATTGCTATCAGTTGTGGCTATAGCTGTGCATGATGATTTGCACAATCAGAGGGATTGAGTATTGCCAATGAGGATTGCGTGGTATATCCAAGGGAAATGCGAATTTGGATCATTATTTCATCAGTATTCTCATGCAGGATTGCGCAGTGGAGGCAGGCAAGCAGTGGAAGATATTTGGAGATCAGATCTGAGCTGTATTGTGTGTAACAGAGGTGGAGATACTTGTGAGAAGTATTATGCTGTGTAATGTTACATGACTCAATCATTAATATACAGATAGTTGGGGTTTTTAGCGAGATGCTTTCCCCGGGATACATAGTGTGTTAATGTGTGAATGCTCTTGATGTTTTATTGTTATTGATGCTGCTATATTGATGATCAACGTAGAGGAGCTTATGTATTGTGTATGTTTTCCGCAATAGTACATGATCAGGATAATCTCTGTTGAATATGTGTTAAATTATTCAAAATTTCTACAGATAATGCTTGTATTAATCCTTTGGTATGGTGATTGGTTCGTGAAGATGAAACTAATGCAAATTGATAATATGGAAAGTGATGGTGTACCCTATCTTGATGATGATGTATTTAAAATGGCTCTGGAAGGTCAAATCTTGCAAGTGTGACAATGATGATAGAGCCCTAAGAGCTAATATCATAGTAGCTAATTATTGACACACCTCGTTGATTAAGAGGGAGTGGAAAATATAGTTCTCTACTTCATGTGTCATGCACTAGACCAAGACTAACAACCGTACATATTTATGAAGGCCATGAGGAGATAATGGCGTCCAAACAATTGGGTAAGCATATGAGACTAATACTCACTGAGGATTATAAATCCAATATAGGTAGTAGTCTCATGACCAACACTCTTTAAGTATTTGAAATCTTATCCAATATAAGAGTGGTTGTAGAGGGTTTATGTTCTTTGAGGATTGGTAATCCAAGCTAAGAATAGTCCTAAAGGGACATACTTGGTGAACATCCGGGTGGGGTATGTGCCTTGAGAGGTAGCGTAAAAAGAAATTTATTTTGTGTAAAAATTGTCTTATATTCCACCAACTGATCAGGTTGGACAACCCTTCAAGTCGGCCTTGTAGTGACACATCCAACCCACAAGAAGTCTATAAATATGATGAAATTTGACCTATATTGGTGAGAAATTGAACCACATATTTTCTTATTTTTTTTAAGCAAGGAAATAATGTGAAGAGGCAAGAAGTCTAGTGAGAAAGTAAAAGGATGTCACTCTCCTTTGAAGTGTGAATTCTCTAGGGTATCCATTGTTCTAAAGGATCATAACACAACAATTGAGTTTGATGAAGAAGATCTCTTTGTTAGGTGGTTGATTTGATTATGGTGTATTGGTTTTTGCGTCGATGGTCTTGGAAGTCTCATTTGAAGTTGATAAGAAGAGAATTTGGGTCTATGGTCTTGGAAGATTTGCAACGTAGAAATAAAATATTGCTTGAAATCAAATGAAACACAAAACTAAATCACGCACTATGTAGCCAAGCACTTGGTGAGATAAATTTGAGCAATTCTTCGATGATTTTTTCTCATGTATATGACTCTAACCCTAGTTGATCTTTCAAATACATATATGTTAATGAAAGTAATTGCAAAACAAAAGTAGGAGGAGAAGTTAGATGAGATAAATTATTAATAAAATAGAAGAAAAATCATACTAATGCTTGATGCCCAATTAATAGAGTAAGAGTTTCTCCTACTGCCCTGCATGAAAAATGACAGTTTGTGGTCTTTTACTCAAATACTAACAAAATGGTCAAATAAGGACAAATATTCATGATTTTTCAAGGAAAAGTTTCTTATTTCGTATAAACCTTTATGTAACTCCCACTCGGCCAAGACATACAACACAAATATCAAACAAATTTTGTTGTCTCACCTAAACCCTTACCATTTTGAGCTATTTTCTTCAAGTAATTGTTCCACTTCAACTTCTGAATTGATACTAGTTGTCCAACACATTTTCATGAGAGCAATGAGGCAAACCTAGATTAAATTTGTACAAATATTAAATTTATTTGCATGAATAAATAATAATTAAAAGGACTTGAGTGCATGAATACCTGAATGAGATCCTCTTGGATTCAAGAATAAATAGTTGGATTAGTTTAATATTGGAGAAAAATTCCCTCCACTTGACGAAGTAGCAATGAAGTCAACATTGACTTTTTTGTTGCTCTGTTGGATTGAGGGTGTTTTTCTCCAATATTATCCAAATCCTAATTTATTCTATACTGAACATGGCCAAACACATGGAGGTGGAAGCTCTCATGCCCCTCGCCCCCCCACCTTCACATTGCTCTCAATTCCCCAGTACCCATTCTATCTACTATATATGAAAGAAAGACATTATTCCTAAGTACCCAATCTATCTACTATATAGGAAATAGTTGAAAGAAAGAGATTAAGATACATAAAGAAATAGCAAACATTCATTCTTTCATTCGTAGATACACAAAATATTTCATCTCAATAAATTTTATCATAAAAAATATTTTTACATAATATGAAACAAGTTTGTGTACATAAAGAAACATATAGAAATTATTCATTAACATATAACACTCATTTATTAATAATAGACACCAAATACTTCATCTCAAAAAAATTTCATCAAAAATATGTTTTCATAATATGGTACGTGATGTTTCTAATGATATAACTAGTACAATCATTTCTTTTTCTTTTTCTTTTTCTTGATTTTTGGCGGCTTGATCATTTCATTTTGACATTGTTGATGCTGCTGCAAGAGGGGTGTATCATCAACTGTAACAAGCAAGAAATGTTAAATTGACATTTTTTTGTTATTATTCATTAATAAAAATAACATTAGAGTTTTCTTTACCTCGTGCACTAGTCGACACTATTGGAATGATTTCCATGTGCTCCTCTTCTAGTATAGGATCCTCATGTATGACACTCTCTTGCATTGAAAGCTGCTTCGTGGTGTTTGTATGTTGTGGTGCGGAATCTGCCAAAAAATCTTATATAAGAAAGAATTTTTTTTTTTCTATTAGACAATGTAAAAAAAAAAACATTCATAATTGAACTAATGACATAAAACAAATCACTTTAAAATATGGTTATTACGTGATATCTATGAAGATGTTGGTTTAACATGTTGATCCTATATTTAATCTCAATAATTTTATTTCTAATGAAAATCAAGCAAGCAAGTTCTTCGTTCATTCTAACCACAATATTATTCATTGTTACAATTGGGTTGGTAGACATGAACAACTCATCACCGTCAAACCAATGAGGATCACTAAGCTCTTCACTAAGCACTTCCTCAACAACATCTATGGACCACTATGAGGATGGTACCATACCATTATCACCTTGTTTATAAAATAAGTGTAATTTGTAATTTTATTCCACCATCCTCAACTATTAACATTTAAAGGTTTTAATTTTATGAAACATTTTAGATCAATAAAAAAATTCCAATTTAATGAGTTAGCTCAACTTGAACCCGGCATCATTTGGTTAAGAGCCATCATGATGTGACCGGTCAATGTGATATAGTATTTTTTTTAATTGTATTGAATTGGATTAGTTGTAGATTAGGAGGCCTAGTTAGTAGTCTTAAGTGAGTCAATTGTATATTTCAATGATATGATTGTCTTTTGTTGATCATTATCTTTTCAAATGGATAGTTGAGTTAATTATCACATGATTTGAAACCATTTTGTAATTGAAAGGGGCACATGAATATGGGAAATTTAATCACTAAAACTTAGAGGATTAAACCCTTAACTGTTCATTTGGAAGGTTGATTGAAGCATCACAACTAAGGGAGTAGTTCAGGGAGAAGAGAAGAAGGGTATTATTCAAGGAAATGAAGGGGTCGACTCTTTTGTTAACAAGAATATTAGAAGTATTGTAACACAACATTATGGATGGAAAATCCTAAAGGTAATGTATATTGCACTATAATAATCCATTAGTACACAAACTCAAATTTGGAGTTACTCAAATCCTTCACTAGCGAAATGTTTATAAGTATCTCATCCCCAAGACTAAAATGGGTCACTAGTTTAATGAATGTGGGTACGTTAGAAACAAGTTCAATGCATGGTAGTTCTAATTATAAAGCTTATGGAAGCTAGTGTTATAGACTATGAAAGATTCCTTATTTTTCCTAGTAATCATAAGGGTTGTACATATTTCAAAATTACTTGTAAACCAAGATGTTTAAAATCCACAAATTTTATACGAGACAAAATATTAGAGCGCGTCTTCTAGATTTTTCCCCTTATTAAGTTTTCATGGGTTTTGGTTGAACCTCTATAAACAATTCCTTGCATTGCAATTTAATCATAACCTCAAACTAGAGTTGGATGAAGAAATATCACAAGTATATGATTCCTTTAAGGGTGTCATTCATTCATTCATTCATTCATACATTCACAAAATATCTTATCTCAATAGATTCTATCACAAAAAATATGTTTACATAATAGGAAACAAAATCATTCCATTTTTTTGCAACGGAAAAATCACAACTTTTTATTAAGATAGTCAAAAGTTACATGCGAACATGCCATGAGGCATTCAACCTCTCCGTAAAAAATGTGGTACTCAAAATAATGGGTTCTAAATAAAAACGTGCAATCATTTTTATCATATTTCTTTCTCTTTTTTAATATGTAGTTAGAAAGGATGTCTTGATCTTGGCCCCCTTTAGTTCCTGTGGTCTCTAGTGTAATATGTCTTATTGTTGACCTAGTCTTATGACTATGTTGCTGCAAGTGGGGTTGAGCATCAACTGTAATAAGAAATAAATGTTAAATTCATATTTATTGTTATTATTATTGCAAATTTTTTATTAATAAAAATAGTAGTAGAGTGTTATTTACTTGCTTCAGTATTGGAGAGAAGTAGAATACTTTCAGATGTGGCCATATGTTCCTCCTCTTCTATGGACTCATCTTGTACATGCTCTAGTGTAGAAACAAGAAAGGTTAAAATTAATACACCATTTTCATTTAAATATTTTTAATTGTATTACATACTACAATTTTTTTACAACACATGAAATACCTCCACTACCGAGTTGAACGCCAGTCTCAAGAAGCACTCCACCATTAGTAGGCTCATGTGTTGTATCTACGTTTCTTGCCTACTTTTTACAATCAAGCACATTATTTTATGACCCAAAATAATAACCAATAGATTATACAAGTAATCATTTATAAATGCTATTCATTTATTTTATTTTCCTGAGTGTTAGGTTGGGTGTTGGAAGATTGTGAAGATGTAAAGCTTGTCCTATGTTCAACCACAACTTGATAGTCGTGCTTGAAAAAAAGATTTAGGTATTCCTCTGTGGGAGGCTCTTTGAATTGTGACCCCGACAGTTTTTTATGAGAACATGAATTTTTATTCTTATGTGATATTAAATTGAAATTATTAATCATTTACAATTTGGATGCAAATTATTTTTTTATATACTTGCAATTTTTGCAACCAGTTTTAAGTAACCACCCAGGCCAATATGATGTTTCCCATGTTTGGCTATTCGAGCCATCATGGCTTTGGAACTATCTGGGAGCCTATATTTAAAACATTGAAAAACTTAATTAGATGTCACAATGATGTAAAGCATCATAATTACATTATTAAAAGTGTCTTACACCTTCATGGTCCAGGTGGTGTCTTCCCTGCTTTTTGATGCGCCTTCTCATTTTCATATGCCATGATCAATCTCCACTCCATCTCTAGAGTTACTAGAGGGCACTCATGTGACTTGGTCCTTTCCTATTGAGACCTAGAGGAGTCCCACGTATATTTTAAATGTAATCCTTCCTTTGAGCTAACTCTGGTTTTGTTGAAGGTACCCTCAACGAACATGCAAACCATCTTGTTAATAAGTTCATCTTTAACTTGGAACTTTGGAATTTCTAGTTTATGTGAATGGTGGGATCAAATATTTCCAAGTTTATGTCATACAAATGCCTATAGAATATATCATTTCCCACAAAACAATATTATAATTAGTTTAAAATAATCACACACTATACGTTAATTTCAATTAGATTGTGGTTAATATTTAAACCACTTCTTAAATACCTTGAAGATTCTCTATTTTCATGGGTACATTGTCATCATCTACCAAAAATGTAATTGATAGTGTTCATGTGCTAGTAACAAGGGAATATACGAGAAAGCTCACTTAAAATTGTGTAATGGGATCATGCTCTGCAACCAAAAAATCATATGTAGATCCTGACATATGTTGTTCAGCGGGTGAAAATCCTGCCATGGCTAGTTCAATGGGTGTACCAGTCTCAATGACTAGTGCGCCACTCATAGGTGGAGCATCAATGTTGCTACCAACGTTGTCCCTCATAGACACAACATGAGGATCATACTCTGCCAAAGAATCCTGTAAATAAAGAGTTTTTATTATTATAAAAGATGAGATAATTAAAATCATAAACAAATAAATGGGATAATTAAATGAGTTTCTCAGCCATACTAACAAATTTGGTTCACTAATGTTTTGATTTCGCCTCTTATCTCTTTTGTTTGAGATTTAATCAAAACTAAAGAACTGAGTTTCTTGTTTGCTTTAATTCAAAGCTTCTTTATTTTCTAGATCAAATCAATAGACATACAAATTGCTTCCTCAATAATCTCTTCCTCAAGAGCATCTGTTCTCTAACACTGTTTCCTTCCCTTTATAACCCCTTTTATCAAATAAGTGTAATTTTCAGTTCATCTACAATTAATCATCACTATATTAATAAGAAAACCACTATTGACATATGTCTAAATTTATATAGAAACTTCACGTTATATCATGGTCAATATAAAAGGTTCTAAATTTACAAAACCTTCATCATCTTGGAAGGCTCTTGCAAGATTCATTATGACAGTATTAGTATATATTCCATATTGTATAGAAACAATGGTTTGAAAAGGATGAAGGAATGCATTTTCTCAAGTTGTTCATATGCATAGTGTATCTTTCATTTAGTTATATGATCCCTAAAACTATTAATTTGACTTACTCTATAATGGATGAATTGCTACTCTAGAATAAATCTCGTGGTTATATTATTTTACATAAAACTAAATTGATGTTTACCTTTTGTGAGGTTGGTTCCCTTCGACATTGATAACGCTGCCACAATATTTTAACCATGACGTATTAAAACATTTCCTCAACTTACAAGATGCTTAACAATATACTGTAGTAAATGACATTCATAACATAAAATAGACATTGCTTACAAGTTGGGTAAAACTGAATACATACCACCCCCATAATAGTAATATTTTTATCTAATCTATTCAAATTGTAATCAATGAGCAACTCTTCCCTTGCAATTATTGATTTAATGGCACACACGTATGCGTGGTTTCCTTCACATCCCTTGAATATGCAATTGGGTTGCTTATTTGTGGTCATAGACAAAATACTATTTATAAGCCCTACAATATTCCCTGTTGCTTTTTTCCTTCCATGAATATACATAGTTGCACCTTTATTTTCATCATTGTCTTTTAGTTACATATAATTTGTGGCCACTCCATATCTTTGCATACTTTTGTTATATTGGACTAGTCATACCCAATCATTGTAGTTGTAACACAGTCTGACATACTCCATCAATTCACTTAATCCTCTATAACATAACTTTATGTCATCCACGGAAAATATCCCCAAACCATGTAATGATGATGGGGTGACGCAGTATATCCTTTCAATGACAGAAAAAATGGTCTTTATTTCAAGAATATCCTTAGGTGCCCATTGTGTCACTAGATGTTTGTACCTCGAAGGAACCTTGATGTCATCTATGTTCTCATTATCGTAAGAACATGACCCCCCTTTAGTGAGAAAAAAATCCATGCGTCTATGAAATTTTCTTCTAATATTTTCACCTCAAGTTGATCTTCGCCTACTAGACAACTTAGTAGATGTTTGGTCAATTTCTTCTATCCTACCTGAACTTCCTTCACTTAAAGAAGATAGATCTGACAAATGCCTATTTGGTTCAAAATCCTATAACACTACATCAAACTAGTGAAATTGTTAGCGAGTATCATAAAGGATGTTGAGAAATGTATTGACGAAACCACAAGAACATTATCATAGTACAAGTGAGTTACATGAAAGTTCTTTGCGTTTAAAATATTCAAGTAATATGTTAAAACTTGAGAGCTTGAGAACTTATTCATCCTAACAAATGTTGAATGAACACACTTAATAACTTGAGAACTCAGCATAATATAACTGAATTTAATATTCCATTACAAAAAAATAGCAACATACTTCGATATGTTGAAGAATTTAACTAGTATCAGTGGAATAAAAAGAAAAGTTTTTGGATGTTGAGTTTGTTCATATTTGTAGCTTGGGAGGTACTCTAAACCCTAGACTAGAGTTTTTTGGACGAATTGGCACACAAAAGTGACTTGTGGGCTAAGAAACCAAGCCCATGGGCTTTGCACAGAAGTTGGTGTGTGTGGAACCACAAGGCATTTAAATGATTTCACACATGGAGGCATTAGAGGACTTCGAGAAAATCTAGAGGTAATGAAATTCCAACACGACCCTACTACTGTTACATTCCTTTGATATTCAATTAAAATAAACATGATAAACAAATTTATTATATCCTACCACTACTTTATACGTGCCCTATTATCCATAACCACCAATTGTGCTACACTTGGTTCTTCAATGATCGTGTACACCATGTTATAAAATGAGAAAGATAGAAACATTTTCTTATATGGAAAATTACTTGTGATATTCTTGTGTTATTATTAACTTTGTTTATTTTCTTCTTTTATCTTATTTTCATCAAGACATCGCCAAATAAAAAACAAGAAGATCAAGGAAACCAAATATAGGCTTTTAATCAGGGTTAAAAGCCCTATATAAGGGAAAACCCAATCAAATTATTTTGATAGCAAATTCAAGTTGAGATAGACCAAGACCTTAGATAAAAAGGACTTCCTCCTCCACCAAGTCAACCCTTCCTTCCTGTAAATGATCCTTGCAAAATTTTACAAGTGTCAGCTTCGCAAATTCAACTTCAATCTAGAATTTCAGCCTCCCAGCTCCAAGACTACAATTTCTTTCTTCCTAGAACTTTAGTTCCTTCACACGTTCAAGACAAAGAGAGAGAAAATTCAAATTATTTTTTTAGATAGAGACCTCCTTCACCTTCATTAGGGTTTCCTCCTTCTTTCTTAAAATTCATACCCCTTTCCAGTTTCCAGCTACTACAAATCAAACTTGTTTTTACTGTACTCCAAATGAGTCAAGTTGCTGCCTTTTTGTACTAGATTATTCCTCTCTAATTAGGCTGACTTGTCTAGGTTGAGGTTGACTTGGCAGAGGAGGCACAATTGACCTATTTTACACAAAAATTAAAAATAAAAATAAAAATCTTGATTGATAATGCCCAAGAAGGGTCTATTGCATCATGACAAGGACAATGACACTTGACATAAACCCTAAAAGACTACAATGGAGGATTTGACCTATAAACCATTGAACAAAGCATGAAACCCATGCTTTAATAAGTCAATTTATTTTATAATAAAAATTCCTTTTTCTTTCTTTTGGAAAATATATTACATTATGACTCAAATACAATTATAAAGGTCGACACACATTTTTAAACACTCCCTTTTAACTAGGGAGGTATTCATAATTACATATATAGGTACGTGGAAGATCTCAAAATAATATGATCTATGAAGATTCACAACACACACTCGGTGCTTCATATTAGATACCTAACCAGGGTACTCTAATTAGGTGGGACTAAGGCGAACTCATGTTTTAGTCACTCTAGGTACCATTAGTCTTTTAATCTTTATCACGAAACTAGGGATATAGGTGTGTATCCAAGGTTGAATCTGCATGACCAATGCCACCATCCCTACTTTGATATCTAGACATTAACAAACATGCCGACTAGATGTCCTCCCAAGAATTTTATATTACACAAGATGTTAAGAAATTTACTGCACAACATAAATAATTACTGAGAGAAATAAATATAAAAATAAACAGCAACAACCATAAACACATAAACACAAATGTTTATCTGGGAAAACCCCAAATCCGGGGAAAAACCCAATCATAATGAAATTTCATTATCCTTGGCCAAAACCCTGGCCCATTCCGGCAAGTGAGCCTTCACCGCTCACCCCATGCCAGCATTAAAATGAAGTCCTTCCAGCCTTTTATTTGCTCTATTACCATATAATCCCACGGCCAGAACCATGGTGCACATACATTGCCCCAAAACCATCACTATTTAACCTCGTCAACTTTTGACTCTATCCTGAGTCAAGTTTACCTAACAATTTCCCCCCTTAAACTTGACTTGGGGTTCCTTGACTAACTCCAGCCAAACCTGCTAAGTGAGACAATCCCTCTCACTCTAGCTCTTACCCCCCTCAAAGTTTTTACTTGGGGTATTGTTAACCTGACATCCCCCCTATCACCTAGGTCTAACCCAGACTTTACCGGTGATCACCGAGGGGTACACATGCCTTACCAGGTCTTACAGTAATATGCCCATTTACATGCAATAATTTTTGACTTCATTAATTTAATTTTATTTTTATTGCTGCTGCTATTCTGACCCATCCTCTCTCAATATGATTTGCTCATTTTATCATCATCATCCCTGAAAAATTAGTGCTCCCACAGTCCACAGATCCAGGCTTGGCCACGATCGCATTCATATTGGCTCCTCAACCTGACCATAACGCACTGGGACTCATCAACCCCGATACTGGAATTTGCAGATCCGCACACAATTTATTCAATATTTTCATGGAGTTTGGCTACATTGTAGACCACGTCTCTTCGTCGTTGCAGATATGGCCGTTCCTTAGCTTGGATAAATTTTCCATGGTAGGATCTAAGCGAATCAATGTCCATCTGCAATATATCAGAAAAGCCTTCACTCTTTTTTTTTTCTCTTCCAACTGCGTTGACAATGCTTGTCTAACTGAGATCATCCACGGATCCCATCGTGATATTACCGGGGCCCACCACCTTCGTTCGGCATTCCGAGAATTCATCCACTAGGCTAACTTCGGGGCATGGCTCTGATACCAATTGTTAAGAAATTTACTGCACAACATAAATAATTACTGAGAGAAATAAATATAAAAATAACCAGCAACAACCATAAACACATAAACACAAATGTTTATCCGGGAAAACCCCAAATCCGGGGAAAAACCCAATCATAATGAAATTTCATTATCCTTGGCCAAAACCCTGGCCATCGAGCCAAGTGAGCCTTCACCGCTCACCTCTAGGCCATGCATTACAATGAAGTCCTTCCAGCCTTTTATAGGCTCCATTACATATAATACCACGGGCAGAATACCATGGGTGCACAATACCATGTGCCCCAAAACCATCACTATTTAACCTTGTCAACTTTTTGACTCTATCCTAAGTCAAGTTTACCTAACACAAGATGCTTCATCTCTCCTTATAAACTAAATAAGATATATCCACTAGTCCAAGAATGCTTCCAAAACATTCAACCTTGTTATGGAGAGAGTTCCCTATAAACACACAACCCCAATTAGTAATAAACCTTTAAATACATCTATACAAGTAAACATAAACCTTCAAGATCCTTTAATTATTCTAATGTTGCTTATATAATCATCAAATTATCCAAATATATCCTGTTGGAAACTTTCTTCTTTCACTTTTCCAACAACACCAAATATAGCTTTAGTACTTCTTTTGTTTGCAACTTTATGAATCACAAACATCTATTTGTAGTACTTCCATTCGTTCTTTCTTCATCGTATTTACTATAACATGCTCTCCCTCTTAACTTGCGAGATATACTCTTTTTTCTATCCAAGCTCCCTCTCAACTTAGGGAGATTAGCAACTTCCTTTTCTTATAGTATTGAAGAAAATTTCTCAATACTTCATCATGGTAACAAGGTCATCTTAGTCATCATCATTCTTATAGATTCCTTTAGTTATCATGTTCATCAATATAATCAATTTATCTTCACTTATGAACATCTTCAACATCTTAAATATTATGTACCTGCAAATCTTCAACAACAAGTACAACCAAATACAAGTATATAGAATAATGAATTCAACTATATCAAATCATGTCATTATAATGTAAGCATTAAAACAATCAAGCTTTAGACATCAAATACTTAGGTTCATAGTTATCAAGGTTTACAACTTTTATACTCTAATATTTAACAACTTGCTAGGACTTTGTTACAAATCCTAGACTTCATCTGTTAGTTCCATATAATACTAGTGATTCCCCCATTATTATTGTTGTTGTATCCCTTATTGTTATTGTTGTACCCCAATTGTCCCCATATTGTTATTATTGTGCCTTTATAATTATTGCTAGGTCGACTTTGGTTATATTATGACCCCTTAGAGTCCTATATATAGGAATGAGGTTTTGTCATTTGAATCATTTAAGAATTTTTCATTTTTGTAATGTAAAGGAGGTTTCCCCTTGACGAGGCTTATTTCTAAGGCATTGATCTATCTTTTTGTGAGCTGGTTTCATAACATTTGGTATCAGAGCTTTGGATTCTAGGGTTTCGCTGCTCCAAACAGGTCATTGTGGAAGTTTCGCTATAACTTTTTTCTATGATGTTTCAGAAGCTAAAAAAATGCATTTGATACAAAATCTCGCTGAACCTCAAGCCCAAATTTTAGATCTTGACTCACTATATCTTCAGAGATATAATATGAGGAAGTTAAGGTTTTTGGAGACCACCAAATTACATTCCAAATAGGTTACCTTGAGAAAATAGTCATAACGTTCACTTGAAGCATTAGATTGAAGTTTCGTAAGAAGTTATAGAAAGAATACTGACTGTAGTTTTCTGGATATCATTTCCAGAACCTAAGGTTGAAATAGTGACCCATGGCACGTCATAAAAGTTCACTCTACTGAACCAGTCTATACTTAGGTCATCGTGGGAGATTTGGAATAACTCTTCATTGGAGAATCCAATCATGATCAGACTTGTGGGGTTAGTAATATTACTCTGAGGGTTACTGCAAGAAGAAATTTCAGACCTTGGAGATCCAAAATTCCAGAGATACATCATATTCAATATCGAGCTCCTACAAAGTGAAAAAGGGTGTGTAGTTTTTTTTAAATTTTTGCATAAGCTTGGTTTGAAAAATTAGTTTGAAGGAATTCAAAGGGCATAGTGAAGAATTATTATTGGTAATTGATGCCCCAAAGAAAGAAAATGGAAACACCTAGTAAGAAACCTAAAAGATTCATGAAGAAGAGGAAGAAATGCAACATGATATATCAAAATTACGAGACCAAGTGCAACAAATTTCACTTGCACAAAATGTAAGAGAAGCTAAGATGGGTGGTTTAAAGAAAGGTGTAGAAGCTAAGATGAATGATGTGGAAGCTAAGATGGATGGTGTGGAAGCTAAGATGTATGATTTAAAGAAAGGCATGGAAGATTTGAAGACAAATTTGACACAATTTCTACAAGAAATGTTTACTAATGGCGAAAGGGTAGTAAAGGAAACTCATGATGAGAAAAAAATAAATGTAAATCATGATTTCATAGACTCTAATATTGGATAGAAAAACCACCATGTTCCAATGATCGATATGAGAAAGTTTGATGGCAAGGATCCTGGAACATGGATACTATAGATGGAGCAATTTTTCGATCTCCATAATGTGAAAAACACACAAAAGCTACACATTGCAACTTTATATTTGGAACTAAATCAGTTGGTATGGTATCAATGGCTTTTCTCTTGTAAACAAATTTCCACTTGGGCTATTTTTACGGATGAAATGATAGCACATTATGAGGATACAAAAAGGAACACTTTTTTTAACCAATTGATAAATCTAAAACAAAAGGGTTCAATGATGGAGCACATTGAGGACTTCCAAATATTGAATATAAGGGTAAAGGATATTCCAGAGGATCATAGGATTGATGTGTTCATAGGGACTTTAAAATATAACATCCAACATGAGGCTCACCTTTGGGAACTAGATTCATTGGTGAAAGCATTCAGGTTGGCAAGAAAAATGGAAAGTAAAATTATGGCAACAAGGAAGCCTACCTCTCACAATCATAAATATGGAAGTGTTGCTACCCCTAGCCATCCACAACCTACAAGGTTGACACCGCAAAAATTGGAAGAAAAAAGAGCAAAAGGGATTTGTTACAATTATGATAGCAAATACACTAAAGGTCATAAGTGTGCCGGGAAGAAATTATTTTACCTAGATTGTGAAGAGGAGGAAGAAAAGGAACAAGAAAAATCAAAAGAAGAAGATATACACCAAGAACAAACCCTAGAAAAAGAAGAAATGAATCCGACTATATCTCGTAATGCATTGGATGGAATTACCACTCCTCAAACTATCAAGATAGAAGAGCATATCAAGAAGAAAAAGGTAATAGTTTTGATTTTTTCGGGAAGTACCCATAATTTTATTCATTGGAAGATAGCCAAAGAATTGAATTGCTTCCTCTATCCAGCACCAGAGTATCAAGTGATGGTTGCAAGTAGAGGAACCATAAATTTCTCAGGAAAGTGCCATAATATCAAGCTATCCATAGGAGAATATGTATTGAATAGCCCAATTCTTTCCATTCCAATGGGTGGTGTTGATGTTATACTAGGAGTCCAATGGCTACAATCCTTGGGTACAATAGCTTTTAATTTTCAAGAAATTTTCGTGAAATACTCTTCAAAAGGAAATGAAGTTTAATTAAGGGGTATTATAAGGAAACTAGGAAAGATAATTAGCTCTAACGGAATGAGAAAGCTTCTAAAGAAATAACAACGAGGCATAATTGCACAATTATGTTCACTAGAGGTTCCCACATCGAAATCAACCATTTCTCTAGATCTCCAAAAAGTCTTGGACAATCATTCCAAGGTATTTGAGACTCCTAAAGGCCTCCCACCTATTCGTGATCATGATCATGCTATTAATTTGATTCTAGGAAGTTTTCCTCCAAACATTAGGCCTTACAGATATCCCTATGTCTAAAAGAGTGAAATTGAACGTATGGTTGCAAAAATGCTAAAGGATGGTATAATTCAACCTAGTCAAAGTTCTTTCTCTACTCCAATAGCATTGGTTCACAAGAAGGATGGATCATGGTGCATGTGTCCAAATTACAGGGAGCTCAACAAGCTCACTTTTAAAGATAAATTTCCCATTCTTGTCATTGATGAGTTATTAGATGAATTGCATGGATCAATTTACTTCACCAAGTTGGATCTTCATTCAGGATATCATCAAATCATAATGAAGACTGAAGACATTCCAAAAACAACATTTAAAAGTCATGAGGGTCATTATGAATTTTTTGTCATGCCTTTTGGCCTTACTAATGCACCTTCTACATCTCAAGGTTTGATGAATTTTATTTTCAAACCCTTGCTTGAAAAATTTTTGTTGGTATTTTTTGATGATATACTAATCTACAACAAGTATTGGAAGGATCATGTCCAACATGTTGACATGGTGCTTAAACTATTGGAGGAGAAACAATTCTATGAAAAAATCTCCAAATGTTTCTTTGGAGTACAAGAGGTGGAATATCTGGGTCATATTTTATCTCGTGAAGGTGTTAAGGTAGACCCTAGAAAAATTAAAACCATTAAGGAATGGAAAATTCCTACACCCATAAAGCATCTACGAGGATTTCTCGGGTTGAGAGGTTATTATCACAAGTTTGTTAAGAATTATGGGAGAATAGTAGCACCTTTAACAACATTATTAAAGAAAGATACATTTTCATGGACTCCAGAAGCAACAAAGGCCTTTGAACATCTTAAAGAGGCAATGTGCCAAGCACCAGTCTTACCTACACCATACTTCACAAAAATATTTATTGTGGAATGTGATGCCTCGGGAAATGGAATTGGTGCTATTTTAATGCAAGAAGAAAGAACCATTACTTTCGAAATTCGTCCAATCAAAGGAAAGTTTTAATAAAATCTATCTATGAGAAGGAAATGCTAGCAATACTACATGCACTTAAGAAATGGCGACCCTACCTAATGGGAAGACACTTCAAGGTAAAAACAGATCATGATAGTATTAAATATTTTTTAGAACAAATATTATCTTCAGAAGAGAAACAAAAATGGGTCACAAATATGTTGAGTTATGACTTTGAAATCTGTTACACAGTAATTTGTCACCGTTGGTCACCGTCCCTGTTACCCTTGTTTTCATACATTGGAGGACACATTTATGGACCTGTGACCAGTGACATAACCTAAGAACACTTGCATTATGTTCCCCTGAGTATGTACTTCATGTTCCCTGAAGACACCTTTTGCAAATTATCCCTAAAAAGTGTCTTTTTTCCATTAGCGC
The DNA here is from genome assembly GCA_000404065.3 of Pinus taeda. Taxonomy (NCBI): domain Eukaryota; kingdom Viridiplantae; phylum Streptophyta; class Pinopsida; order Pinales; family Pinaceae; genus Pinus; species Pinus taeda. The sequence continues at coordinate 167,973 of APFE030532734.1, forward strand.
GGGTACACAGTGTCTTACCCGCGCCAGTGACTCGGTTCCTCAAAAGGGGGTGCGTCCATTGGCTCTCTGTCCTAGAGCAACCCCCGCGCCACCTGAATTTGGCAATGATTTTTAGCCAACGCGCACTCATATGTTTTTTCCTCCCTTGTCATGAAGTTCTATGAAGGAAAAATCCTCAAGATAGAGGTCGAAAGTCATTTTTTATCCATGACAACTATGCTGAGTGGCTTTTTAGGGATAATGCCAATCCATAACAGGTGTCCTGGTACAATGTATCTTCCTCCCTTCTCCATCTATAAATGGCTGTCGTCATGCATTAAACAAGCTAGTTTTTGCTAGAGTCTTTGTGAGTGCTGAAGTAATGCTAGAGTAATAGTGAGAATTGTGAAGTATTGGGAGGTTATGCTGCCGGAATTCTGAGAGAGAGGAGGTCACTTTGCAAGGCGTATTTAGCTGCTCGCCCAGTCAGAGGAATTTCGACGTCAGAACTTTGGTTGTAATCTTTCTCTGTTTTTACTCATTAATAGACGACTATCATTATGGTTCCACTCATGTGTCTTTATAATGGTGATTGAGTTATATCTTTTCTGACTGATATATAATTGCATATATTGGATTTTATGCTTGTATTTGTATCGTTCTTTGCATGTGCAGGTGTCCGTTCACGAGGATCATGGGGATTGTGACTAGCCGAAGCAAAGGAACGGGATTGACGATCCTTCTACAACTACTAGCGTTGGAATCCAGGTAGGCCACCATCATCGATTTCTGATTTGCAATTAGAAACCCGCGTGTTAGCATTGTGTGATTGTTGCTAGACCCGTGTTGGGCTAGTGGGATCGCCTCTGTCCACAGAGGGGATTTACCAGTTCAACAATTTGGCGACTCCACTGGGGAGAAGCTTGTTGTTTGATTTGTAAAATTTAGACGGAGCCTGAAGCACGGCTAGATAGCCTTCGAAACACTATTGCTATGCAGTAGTGAAGTAGATCAAAGCCACTTCAGTCAATCTCTGGTTTGGTTTACGGACTGAACAATTTCGACTTTGTCTTGCATGTTAATTTTTCTCTTGTTTACTGGCTTGAATAGCTTTCTGGGTTAAATTTCTTGCTGTTTCTTGCTTGCTGGCCTTTCTAGATACTGTAAACCAAGCTTTAGACTACCTGTTTTGTTTTTTTTACCTGGAAAACTTGATTAGCGTGGTTTTTCTTCTAACAGTCGCGCCGTTTGGCGCCTGTTGCTATCAGACAACCCGCGCCAATCCCTTTATAGTTCTAGTTGCAGTCTGACAGTCGTGCCAGACTTGTTAATTTTTTCAATTAGCTTGTTTGTTAGCCTTCTGAGCTTGGATTTGTATCTTTTTGCATCTGTTACAGCTTTTGGGAGTTAATTGGACCTTTATGTGACTGGTTGTTCTCTTTATCCTTCAGTTGTTTGCTTTTTTCCTATCGATTTTATATCTTAGCCCTAGTGGCTTTGCATGTCGAGCCTTCTGTTGGATTTATGGTTTGATGATCTAGTCAGTTTTTGATTGTTTTCAATACTCTTCTGGTAGTTGTACAAGTTTTGCATTCTATGCTGCAAGTAACTCACTTTTAGCTTGTTTATTTCTTGTTTGAATTCATTTGGACTTAGATTACATGGTTCTTTCAAAGTCTTGGTGTTTTCTTTGCTTTGATGGGTCATTTTTTACGTTTCAGAATTGGTTCTAGATTCCTTTGAGTGAATTATCTGTTGAGTGCATATCTCTTGAAATCTGTTGAGTGCATCATAATATTTTAAAAGAAAAGAAAAACAAAAGATTTTTTGCTTTTTATTAATTAGCATTTTGTGTTAATTGTCGCTTTTAAAAAGAAAAAAGAAAAAGATTTTCATTTCTTGTTATCAGCTGCATCAGGATCTTTGTAATCATTTTGTTTGTATAAAACTCTCAACTCTCCTGTAGATAGAGTTCATTCAATGAAATGATACATTTTTCACATATAGTTTGCATTTAGGAAGTTTCAAGAGATAACATACGGTAGGACCGAAAACTGAAACATAATCAAAGATAAACCATAAAATGAATTCAATGAACCTAACAATGCATTGGAACATAACACTCATATTCTAGAGGTCTAGGTTAGAGACGTGTTCCGGCGTCTTTAAACCTGGTAGTTTATCATTGAGTGGTTGGGTGATTCCTCCACGGTGAAACGGTAAGTGCCAGTACGGATTGTGCTCCCACGTACCGTCGAGTATATATTGGGAGACCCCTATAGGCTTGCAACCTTTGATCCATAGGAAGATGAGTCTGCCGCCCTACAAGCCGTAATGCACTGAACACAACATTTGGGAAGATTGACTACAGTACGGGAAGTCCTTGGTTATCATTTGATTGCCAAGGTGTATAAGCAGTTTTACGGATTGTTTGGCAAACCTTTTACCTAGTTCTCGAGAGTAGTCACTTTTGATCCTTTTCGGACTCTCTAAAAGAAAAGGTGTAAGTGAGCAGCTTGTCACTTCGTGTTCATTAAACATTCGAAGGCTACTAGAGTCATCTTTTTGTCCTTTTCTCGACTCTTAAAAAATGAAAAGGTCAAGTTCAGTGTCTTAAAATTTATTTGGCCTCGATCACATTACCTGGTTAGATCTTGAGTGCGTTAGCTTGAGTAGGATTTCGTTTTGCTATGGCAACTTTTCCAGGGTCTACCAACCCAAGTTCCTCGCCTGACGGGAATCCTGGTCATTTCCCTTCTCCTGGGAATGCTAGTGCTCTTTATATGGCGACATTATCCCTCCCAGGGTTAACTGTCGGGTTGCCTGTTTGGTTATTTTCAAACTCTGTAGTCCCTACTGTGTCGGCTGATATTCCATCAGTCCCTCCACCTGTACAACATCAGGTCGAACCTAAGGTGGACCCCTCCCCTTCGACGCCTACTTCTACGTCTCCTTCTTGTACTTTGCCTGGTGAAAGTCTCGATTCAAGTAACCGGGTGGCTAAGAAGAAGAAGAAGAAGACTAAGAAGAAGAAGTCTCCTAAGGGAGAGGCTACAAGCACAATAGCGACTACAAGCACAACTATTGCTCCATCAACGACACCTGAAGTCGGGCCACCTTCTGCTCCTCCGCGGAAGGTTAAGTTTCCTTGTCGATTATGCAAGGAGGACCATCTTCTTCGTGACTGTCCTGGCATTCCCAGGGTCTTAGAAGTATGGTCCCGCGATCTGGCCCGTCCCTCATTGTCCACTGAAGTTCACGGCGATGTTACCTCACCAGTTGGGAATACTAAGGGAAAAGGGAAGATTCGAATCCCCTGCAGACTTTGTGAAGGCAATCATCCCCTTTACCTTTTTCCACTCATGGATAAAGCCTCCACTGTCTTGGAAAGTCTTGCGGCTCCCTCACCCCAACTCCCCGTTGGATATCAACGTCTTTCTGCAACTGCAGATCGTCCTCCTACTGACAACAAGATTAGTTAAAACTCCTCTCTTGTCCAACCTCCTCTTCCTAAACCTGGCTCTGCCCAAACTGTTCCGGGCCAACCATTGGTCGGAGAGAGTGTCGATTCGGGCTCACCACCCCTCGACCACCCTGTTCTGGAAGAGCGTCCTCATCATGTTCTTCTCGTCTCATCAGATTCTCCTGAGTCTGCAAATGACCCGCTTATCCCAGCTTCTTCAGAGGGTCTTTCTTCGGTTCCTTTAGAACCAGGGGGCAATCATACGATTCCCCCACCAAGTAGTTCCGTCGTTTCCTTCGACTGGAGTCACTTCACCGCTTTCCGCCTTCCATCCCACGTGCCTTTCTAGATTACTGTACATGCCTATGATACGGCAGTACCTGGCACTGTTCTAGATGAAGGCGCGTCTGTCAGTCTTATGTCTTACAATACTTGGCAAGCTTTAGGTTCCCCGCAACTCAGGCCGGTCACGCAGAATTTGTTGGCTTTAGACGGAGCCGCATGTCCATCTCTAGGAGTTCTCCCGAAGTTCCCTATTACTTTGGGAGGCAAAACCATCTATATAGATGTGTTGGTTACCCAAGGTGCTTTAGATTTCCATCTTCTCCTTGGTCGTGACTATATTTATGCCATGGGGGCCCTCATCTCTTCACTTTTCCGTGTGGTTTGCTTTCCACACGATGGAAGGATTGTAACTATCAATCAATTATCGTTCTTTAGTCCCCCGGTGCCTCCTGCGCCGTTGTCACCCCCTCCTGGTTCTCATCCACCGGTTGCATCTGCCCCACCGCAGGTCAACTATGTGGCTACCTCTCCCCTGCCTATATCCAGCAATGTCGCCATCGTGCATAGTGTTCTGGGGGCATTGGGTCCCGAATTCCAAGAGATTGACCTCCCATCGGGGGCGCCACTCTTGGAAGCCCTGACTTCCTGTTCATTATGATGAGATTTCAGGCGGAGCATAGTTCATTTCCCTCTGTCAAGCTCCCTAAAAAATGAAACAAAGAGTTCCGAGGATAGTTCATAATCATTATGTCAACCTCGTTAAAACAATGAAACGTGAACCATTTTGTCAACCTTCAACCCATTTTCAATGAACTGAAGCTTGGGGGCATGTACCTCGGTTTGAGTCATAATGCTGGATTTACCTGAGTCATGATGCTGGGGGGCATGCCTGTTTCATTTCCCATCAAGCATAGTTTGCATACCATGTGCTTTTAAGCTTGTATAAAAATAAAATTTCCCATAAAGCATAGTTTGTATACGTGATTCTCATGTGGGTTTTCAAGCTTTTGTAAAAATAAAATACATGCGTGTGTGAATACATTCCAATGGATCGTTTGTTATGTGGTAGATACATTAGATTACATGTGTGTCGAACAGTCGCATAGCATATAAAACACATAATCACGTGATGAAAAGATCCATCTAGGAATAAACATAAGCACATGAAAAACATAATAATGAATCATATGTATATATATATATATGTGAGTCAAAATGTTCGCGCCCCGCGCGTTACAAAAAATAATACATGTCCAAAGTCTATACAGCTACTGACAGCGTGCTCCTCAAAAAATATGCAAAAAGGAAACCTAGGCGTCTAAACACAGTTATGCTCATGATAGCATGTCACCGCTAGCACCAAACGTCTCAACAGACGGTGGACACGAGTAGATACCCCCACCGTGTGCCTCTAATACGCTCTAGGCACGTCTGCCAACCTGCCGTAATCTGGAATACCTCGAGTAAGTGCCTCGAGGTTTTGTACTAGATCATCCTCACCCTCTATCTGAGGGTCCACTATAGGTTGTGCTCTGCGCACATTGTGAGGCAAGTCAGCTGGTCGCTCCGCACCAACATCTGTATACATGTATAAACACTGTAAGAGATAGGCATGTATTAACAAAAAAAACTTAAATACATTAAAACATTAAAAAACAAAGAGTTCTTACCCAGCTCCTCATCCCAGTCCTCTCTGTCAGGCAGAGGGAGATCAGGATCTCCAGTGAAATCCGTGCCCGCATAGGGCCAGTCCTCAATGACGATCATCTGGTGTCGGAGCCAGATAAAGAACTCGGGCTTCCAAGACATCTGTTGGCCCCCTCCTCCTCTGGGCATAAATTATGCCCATCGATGCAATCTCGGTTCCCTCAACACTGGGTCTGCCACTATTCCCCCGGGTACCCAAAAGATCGGCAGTCGCTCTAGAAAGAAAGTGACCACGATCAACCCATATCCAAACTGTTTGTTTCCATCTCGCTTACACTTGGTAAGATGCCGTTTAATGTTGGCCGTCACCACCGTGGCCCAATCAAACAATGTCGGATGGAGACACTCAGTGGCCAGCAGCAAATGATTTTTGCTGGCCTCATGGGGCACCTGTACCCCAACAGTCTGGGTAATGGTGAATAAAATGACTCGTAATACCAGGTCGGGCACCGTGTTGATATCTATCTTCCTGCTGTTTGCTCCAAATTGTGCTCCAGGACACACTCTTTCCTTCACCTCCTCGATCTTCTCTCCAGAAGGTCGACTACCTGTCAAGATAGGCCTTGCACCTCGCCGTGACAATCCAGTGATAAAATAGACATCGGAAACATCCAACTCTGATGTCTGATCCTTCAGGCGAAATACCTGATCCTCTACATCCCAAGCATCCACTATGAAGCGTAGTAGCTCAGGTTGTGTGCGTAGGTATGAAGTATGGAAGAATTTTTTCAATCCACAGTCTCTTAGAGCATTCATACAGTCATCGTCCTCCAATACCAAGGCATCAACTTCATTATGCTCTCGTTCCTTCCATTCTAGAACCATTTTTAGCAAAATCCTGCAACCAAAGGTAAAATTTCAATTGTTAGATCATTATTGAAACATGAATTGAAACAAATTTGCAAATTTAACGGTCCAATTTGGTGAAAAATGAGATCGCGCGGTTGGTGCGACTGTTTCTAAAATAGTCGCGCTAATGGCGCGACCCCTTAAGGGAAAAATCGCCATTAGCGCGGTCCCGTGCAAGAAACCTACGCCAATGGCGCAACCCTAAAAATTTGCAAATCCCGTTGCAGGGGGCTGAAATATGGATAAAAATCTTAAAAAATGGAATGAAAACAGAGCTAGGGATGATGCCTCTTACCTGTTGCAGACGGCGGCTCGAATGGTCTCTTGGATCAATCACAATCAACAGTTCAAATTTGCACCAAAAACTCTCCAACAGTGAACTCACAAGGTAAAAAGTGAAAAGTAAATTTATTTTTTACTATTTTACTATTTATAGCATTATTTTGACCTAAAAATACATTATAAATGATATTTTTTGAGTATTTTTAGGATATTTTCATGTCGAAGTGGGTTTTACGCTGTTTTTTGAATGATGACAGGGCTTGATGCAACTTAACGCAACCAAACGAGCTTCTTTTCAACTTTTTCAAGCTCGGTAAAACATGAGAAAATGTTACTTTACGGTCTACTTTCAGCTCTTTTCCTGACCTTTTAAAGAGGAAAAGATCGCCGAGTTATCCCTCTTGGCTCGTTAAAACGTTACTAAGGGGCGGTCGTTTAAGTTCTTTTTAATCGACACGTTAAAATAAAAGATTACCGGGTTTTTGTCGTTTCAAACTCGTTAATGGTTATGAAACGATGTGGTTTTGATCGCTTTTCTACTTTTTCAGGTCGAAATCACTATTCATGAAAAGTACTCCTCGGTCGTAATGATCGGGCGGTTCTTTCAGGCATTATTTTATACTTTTTCGGGCCCGAGAGACACAACTTTACGAAAAAGGGCACCCCTGGAGTTTCCTTTTCTGTTGTCTTTTCAAACTCTCTAAACATGAAAAGATGCCGAGTTCTTCCTTTGTCAGACTCGTTAAACCCTGATGACATTGGATCTTGTCGAAATGACACGCCACAAGCATATGCTATCCCCATCAAGCTTGTTAAAAATAATTGGGGTACTCGCCAGTAATGGTGGGGGAAAAAACAAAATTTTGGGAACCATAATTATTGTTGTGTTGGCAGTATATCGCTCTTGAACATGGCACTTCTCTGCTTTCGTGTCGGGGTGGGGATATCTCATCTCATTTCTCACTTGCCTCCGTGGGTTTGGGTAATCCTATTTGACCTCTCATCCGCTCATTGCCTCGTCATCATGACCTCTGATCCATTGATGTCAAATACTGCCAACTCCACTGTCGTGCCGCCGATATGTTCAAGAGAAGTTAACCTATGAAAGAAACCACCTATGTTTGATAGTTCATAAATCTTAATTCACAACATTGTCTCTTCCCATCTCGTGTCGATGATGTGGGAAACATTATGGCCCACCTTCAACGAAGATCACTTCCTGTCGACTTCAGCTCATTATCCAGGAAAGTGAGCTAGAGACTCCCTTCCGGTACCTTGGAGCCTGCATGCCTTAATGACAGGTTCTTCGTGTTCGACGCGAGGTTCTCATAATTGGGCCTCCGATCGGATGACTCTACGGGTGTTCGACATCGGTTCATTCATTCACACACCGTAGACTGTACATATAGTACCTTGAGGACCATTGTCATTATTGGTGGTACCTCTCGCGTCTGTTAACAGCTTTCATCATTGGCTGGTAATCAGACGATGTTCATGCATGTTCGACTTCAGCTCACATTTTCACATGCGTGAACTTGTACTTATGTTCGGGTCGAGGTGGAG